>JAASAO010004360.1:0-10649 GCA_017311375.1 Mytilus coruscus
TTGTTTCTGTGCTTCACACACAGATGTGCCATCTGATCCCTTCCTAGCATGCATTTGTTCAGATTTGTGTTAATCTAAGGGCATATCTCCTAAATGTGGAAGGTAGGAACCTCAATATTAGAAATTAATTGACTTTTATTTATTTATCTAAAGCTGCTTTTAAAATTTCCAGTGTGTCTTATATGTCAAACTTGAACCATCAGTGCCACATTTGTGCCAAAAAAAACCACACCGGAATACTACCAAAAATCACAACGGTAAACAAACTGAATCTTACTTTATCAAATTACTATGTTGTATATGTTGTCATCATCTTCAAAAATAAATACGTCTTCGACCAAAATGTTTGAAAACATGGCAAACATATTTTGTAATGTCTGCAGACAAGAAATCAATAACGATGTGCACACAAATGTTCACTTTTATTTTTGTATGAATTAATGACATGTAACAAAAGTATTGAATTGAATACGTCCTCCATGAATATTTTCTGAAAGTCGAAAATAATTCCAAAATACCTAGTCTTACAAAAATATTGAATGTCTTGAGATAGAAAATACATATCTTGATACTCTGTTGATGTCTAACAAACGTGGGCACCTTTTAGACCTTCTTATAACGAACAAAGACAGTCAGATATTAAAAGGAGTTCCAAACGTTCAGCGTCCGAACATCAGTGATGCGCAAGGTAACCTAGTGTGTGACCATTTTATGTTCATGCAACGTTAGCATGCCAGAAACCAAAGAATATGCGCAAGGATATTTCCTTGAGAATGTGTAAAGAGATCGACATGGCCGAACTTAAGAAGGACATTGTAGAGTCTTTATCGTGTTGTGAAATCGATAGTTCTGTAGGGCAACTAGTCAAACATTATCAAGGTAATTTAACCAATATCTTTGATAAACACGCCCCAGTCACGATCAAATCAGTTATTTTAAGAACTAATACAGAATGGTATTCAGATGATCTTAACGCTGCCAAAAGAGATGAGCGAAAAGAGGAAAGAAAATGGCGGGATTCGAGGTTGGAAGTTCATCGACAAATTGTCAAGGAAAAGTGTCGAACTGTTGGTAAACTGTTGTATATCCCCAGGGAAACTTACTACTCTTCTAAAATTGAGAATGTGGAAACAACCACAAACAGTTATTTAAACTGACAAAACATATGATGGGTAAACAACAACAAACCCCTCTGCCAAGCTCATCCTCGGATGTTGAACTATCAAACTCGTTTGCTCCTTTTTCGTCAATAAAGTTGTAACAATTAGAGATGGTCTAAGAGACCGAAACGAAGTGAACGGTGACAAAACCGCATTTCTACAGGCTGATCTTGAATTCACTGGCACAACTTTGTTGTCAATTAACACAAAACCAATGATGAAATACGAACTGTCATTCAAAAAGCACCGAGCTAGTCCTGTGAGATTGATCCCATTCCGTCGAACCTCTTAGAGCAGTGTTCCGATGTTGTCGTGCCACTAATTTCAGATATCGTCAATGCATCATTTGATGAGAAAATCGTGCCGAAAGACTTCAAACAGGCTTTGTGAGACCTCTTCTGAAAAAACCCGGACTTGATTCCGAGATTTACAAAATTACAGACCAGTGTCCAATCTATTTCAAAAACTCTAGAAAAGCTAGTTGATAAGAGACTAGATGTTCATTTGGACTCTAACTCATTGTGTGATTCACTTCAATTCGCATACAGACCACGGCATTCAACTGAAACTGCATTGGCTAGAGTACATCATGATATAAATGCGGCTTTAGATAAACAGTCATCAGTTGTATTGGTGCTCTTGGACCTTTCCGCTGCATTCGATGTCATAGATCACAGAATTCTTCTGGAACGTCTGTCATTTGCGTATGGCATAACTGGTTGCGCTCTCGAATGGATTAAGTCGTATTTGACGGATAGACATCAGCGTGTGGTGATTGGAACAACTACATCGAAGAAATGTCATCTTACATTTGGTGTTCCACAAGGTTCCGTGCTAGGCCCGAAATTGTACTCGAAGCCAATAGGTGAAATATGCCGTCGTCATGGCATGACATATCACTGTTATGCGGACGATACACAAGTTTACATGGTTATCAAGCCGCTAGACAACTAGGTGAACTATTTTTCAAAACTTGAACTATGTCTTTCCGACATTAGTTCATGGATGTCAACAAATATGTTAAAATTGAATCAAGATAAAACCGAACTGATCATATTCACACCGAAACATCTGAAGGCAATTGTGCCAAATCTCCAACTCAAAGTCGGCAATAATGTGATAAGTAGTGTATCCTACGTGAAAAACCTAGGTGTATATTTTGATCAACATCTTACGATGGAACGGCAAGTTTCTGCCATAGTAAAATCTGGTCATTTCCACATTAGTAATATTGGACGCATTCGCAGCTTTATAACAAAAACCGCTTGCAAGACACTAGTGAACAGTCTAGTAACATCCAGACTTGATTATGGGAATATTCTGCTGAACGGTATCAACAAGACTACAATGAATAGATTACAAAAAGTACAAAATACAGCAGCCCGTCTTATCACCTGGACAAGAAAACATGAACATATTACTCCGATACTTGCTGATTTACATTGGTTACCCGTCCAATACCGACCACAATACAAAATACTTACGTATGTGTACTGCGCTTTGAATGGCATTGGCCCTGCTTACATTCGGGAACTAGTCAATTTACAAGTGCCAAACCGATCTCTGCGTTCAAGCTCTACAAAACAACTTACCGTTCCAAAAGTGAGGACGAAGACGTACGGTGAAAGACAATTTGATTGGGCAGCCGCATCTCTATGGAACAATCTCCCGAACAGTTTAAGACAATGCAAGTCCCTAGAGTGTTTTAAACCTTAGCTAAAACTCATTTTATCGAATTGATTTTAATAAGATTTTTTCATTTTCTCTTTACGAGTTTTACCTGTTTTGTATCAACTTTTAATGCAACTTTTTGTATTCCTTTTAGGGTTTTGCTTGTTTTGCATGCTTTTAGCCTATATTGCTAATTTTAAATTTTTGTTTTAACATGTATTTGCGTATTGACCTTTTATTTTATGGTAGGCATTTTGTTGCATTTTGTTTATTTTTCAGTATTTGAATCTGACACAATGTATGTTTTATGTTTTGTCATTGATTTGTTTTCATTACCATGTTGAATGTACAGCGCCTTAGAGTAATTTTTTTTTATATAGGGCGCTTTATAAATTTTCATTATTATTATTATTATTATTAAGGACTTGCTTTATCGGTATATCAATATACAGGAAGATAAAATGCAGCATAAATAATATATGATATGGAAATAGCATTCACATTCTATTAATTTGTAGATTTTCTAGATGGTTAAAATTGTCTTATACATGAATATTTTTTTTTATTTCTCACTTAGAGCCAAGAACTGTGTTTTCTGACAAGTATACTTGAACGGTGAATCGAATTTTCAAGAAATGTAGGTATAAACAAAGACGTGTATGCGTGTTCTTAACGTTTGTTATCTTGTATGATGCAATTCACACCACTGCATTTCTTTTACTGGTTTTCCTATTCAAGTAGACGTGTACCTGATATTTTCTACATACAACTGTCGTTTTTATCGTCGAGTTTTATTCTTACTTTTTAAAATTTGCGTTTTCTGTGCACTTTATTAAATCCCATTAACCGGTGTTCATGCACGAAAACGAGAATCCCTACGGAACAGCAGTGGCTTACATGATACTGCTCATATCTTGAGACATGGTAAAATGTCTCAAGACGTTTGATTTCAGGGTATTATATGTATGCATTTTGCTGCATGGTTGGTTTTAAATACATCACTGACAATGTCCATGTCTTGAGACATACACTAAATATCTTAAAATATTTAGTTGAACTGTTAAAATATTTATAATTGGGGTTGTCTTTCGGAATCCTGTAGATGATTATTGATTTAAAATACAGATTAAACTGGTTTCTGAATGAGCTCAAAGGTTTAAGTTTCGGAGGTTAGTGTGACGTCAATTTTCACTGAACTAGTACACATTTTGTTTAGGGACCAGCTGAAGCCCGCCTCCGGGTGCGGGATTTTCTGGCTGTGTTTAAGACCCATTGATGGCCTTGGGCTGTTTTTCTGCTTTTTAGTCGGGTGTGTTGTCTCTTTGACACATTCCCATTTCCATTCTAAATTTAATATTCATTTTTGTATTAAATTTTATATACATCATTGACAATGTCCATGTCTTGAGACATACACTAAATATCTTAAAATATTTAGTTGAACTGTTAAAATATTTATAATTGGGGGTGTTCTATCGGTACCATGTAGATGATTGTTTATTTCAAAATTAGATAAAACTGGTTCCTGAATTAGTTCAAAAGTTTAAGTCATTATGTGAAGTCGATAAACAAGTTGAAGTCTCATGCAATTAATGGATACAAAGATGCTAATATTTTTACCACAGCAAAGACTTATATGGTTAATTTTAGAATGTCGTTGTACAAAACGCAAAATGCGTATGGTGTAAGAAGTTTCATTCCACTCTGAACCATGAAGCGAGTGTATTCACATGTATGAACGTGCGCGTCATAACGCCCATTTATGAATCTTTAAATAATACACTATAAAGTTTTTACCTGTATACTGTTTACTTTTTCTATCATACTTTATCAAATTACTACCTCACTGCATATGTTTTATATGTTGTCATCATCTTCAAAAAATAATACGTGTTCGACCAAATGTTTAAAAACATGGCAAACATATTTTGTAATGTCTGCAGACAAGAAATCAATAACGATGTGCACACAAATGTTCACTTTTATTTGTGTATGAATTAATGACATGTAACAAAAGTATTGACAAATTATCAATTGAATACGTCCTCCATGAATATTTTCTGAAAATCGGAAATAATTCCAAAATACTTAGCCTTACAAAAATATTGAATGTCTTGAGATAGAAAATAAATATCTTGATACTCTGTTGATGTCTAAGGACTTGCTTTATCGGTATATCATATTTGTATTTTGATGATAAAATGCAGCATAAATAATATATGATATGGAATTAGCATTCACATTCTATTAATTTGTAGATTTTCTAGATGGTTAAAATTGTCTTATACATATATATTCTTTTTTTTTAATTTCTCACTTAGAGCCAAGAACTGTGTTTGTGACAAGTGTACGTGAACGGTGAATCGAATTTTCAAGAATTGTAAGTATATACAAAGATGTATATGCGTGTTCTTAACGTTTGTTATTGTATATGATGCAATTTACACCAGTGATTTTCTTTTACTGGTGTACCTTTTTTCAAATAGACGTTTACCTGATATTTTTCTACATACAACTGTTGTCTTTTATCGATGTGTGTTATTCTTACATTTTAAAATTTGACATATGAACAAATATTTCATGTTATTCTATTCATTCTGTAGATGTTTGATGTTGAATTGTTTTTGATATGCGTTCTACTGTGCACTTTATTAAATCCCTTTAACCGGTGTTCATGTACGAAAACGAGAATCCCTACGGAACAGCGGGGGCTTACATGATACTGCTCATGTCTTGAGACATGGTAAAATGTCTTAAGACGTTTGATTTCAGTGTATTATATGTATGCATTTTGCTGCATGGTTGATTTTAAATACATCATTGACAATGTCCATGTCTTGAGACATACACTAAATATCTTAAGATATTTAGTTGAACTGTAAAATATGTGTAATTGAGGTGGTCTTTCGGAATCCTGTAGATGATTGTTGATTTAAAAACAGATTAAACTGGTTTCTGAATGAGCTCAAAGGTTTAAGTTTCGGAGTTTAGTGTGACGTCCATTTTCACTGAACTAGTACACATTTTGTTTAGGGACCAGCTAAAGCCCGTCTCCGGGTGCGGGATTTTCTCGCTGTGTTGAAGACCCATTGATGGCCTTGGGCTGTTTTCTGCTTTTTGGGTCGGTGTGTTGTCTCTTTGACACATTCCCCATTTCCATTCTAAATTTTATATTCATTTTTTTTATTAAATTTTATATACATCATTGACAATGTCCATGTCTTGGGACAAACACTAAATATTTTAAGATATTAAGTTGAACTGTTAAAATATTTGTAATTGGGGTGTTCTACCTGTACTATGTAGATGATTATTGATTTAAAAACAGATTAAACAGGTTCCTGAAGGAGTTTAAAAGTTTAAGTCATAACGTGGCGTCGATAAACAGGTTGACTGCTCGTGCGATTAATGGATACGACGATAACTAATATTTTAACCACAGCACAGACTTATATGGTTAATTTTAGAATGTCGTTGTACAAAACGCAAAATGCGTATGGTGTAAGAATTATAATTCCACTCCAAACCATGAACCGAGTGTATTCACATGAATGAACGTGCGCGTCATAACGCTCATTTATGAATCTTTAAGTAATACACTATAAAGTTTTTACCTGTATACTGTTTACTTTTTCTATCATACTTTATCAAATTACTACCTCACTACATATGTTTTATATGGTGTCATTATCTTCAAAAATAATACGTGCTCAAACCAAATGTTTAAAAACATGGCAAACATATTTTGTAATGTCTGCAGACAAGAAATCAATAACGATGTGCACACAAATGTTCACTTTTATTTTTGTATGAATTAATGACATGTAACAAAAGTATTGACAAATTATCAATTGAATACGTCCTCCATGAATATTTTCTGAAAATCGGAAATAATTCCAAAATACTTAGCCTTTCAAAAATATTGAATGTCTTGAGATAGAAAATAAATATCTTGATACTCTGTTGATGTCTAAGGACTTGCTTTATCGGTACATCATATTTGTATTTTGAAGATAAAATGCAGCATAAATAATATATGATATGAAATTTACATTCTCATTCTATTAATTTGTAGATTTTCATAATGGTTAAAATTATCATATACATGTATATTCATTTTTTTTAATTTCTCACTTAGAGCCAAGAACTGTGTTTTCTGACAAGTGTACTTGTACGGTGAATCGAATTTTCAAGAAATGTAAGTATAAACAAAGATGTATATGCGTGTTCATAACGTTTGTTATCGTATATGATGCAATTTACACCACTGAATTTCTTTTACTGGTTTTCCTATTTAAGTAGACGTGTACCTGATATTTTCTACATACAACTGTCGTCTTTTATCGTCAAGTTTTATTCTTACTTTTAAAATTTGTCGTATGATTCAATATTTCAGTCATCTATTCTATTCATTCGGTAGATGTGTCATGTTAAATTGTTTTTGATATGCGTTTAAGATATTAAGTTGAACTGTAAAATATTTATAATTGAGGTAGTCTTTCGGAATCCTGTAGATGATTATTGATTCAAAAACAGATTAAACTGGTTCCTGAATGAGTTCAAACGTTTATGTCATAATATGGCGTCGATAAACAAGTTGACGTCTCATGCAATTAATGGATACGACGATACTAATATTTTAACTACAACATAGACTTATATGGCTGATTTTGAGGATGTCGTTGTACAAAAGCAAACTGCGTATGGTTTATGAATTTTATCCCACTCCGAACCATGAACCGATGATATTCACAAGTATGATCGTGCACGTCATAACGCTCTTTAAGAAACAATTAAATGATACACTATATAGTTTTACCTGTGTACTGTTTACTTTTTCTATCATACTTTATCAAATTACTACCACACCAAATATGTTTTTATGTTGTTATCATCTTCGAATATAAATAAAGAATCCCTACGGAACAGCAGTGGCTTACATGATACTGTTCATGTCTTGAGACATGGTAAAATGTCTTAAGACGTTTGATTTCAGTGTATTATATGTATGCATTTTGCTGCATGGTTGATTTTAAATACATCATTGACAATGTCCATGTCTTGAGACATACACTAAATATCTTAAGTAATTATGTTCAACTGTAAAAATATTTGTGAATGGGGTGTTCTTTTGAAATGAAGTAGATAATTACTTGTTAAGACGATACTAATATGTTAACCACAACACAGATTTATATGGCTTTTGTGAAGATGTCGGTGTACAAAAGCTAAATGCGTATGGTGTACATGGTGTATGAATTTATATCCCACTCCGACTCATGAACTGAGTGTATTCTCACATATGATGGTGCGCTTCTAAACGCTCTTTTATGAACCATTAAATAATAGACTATAAAGTTTAACCTATGTATTGTTTACTTTTTCTATCATGCTTTATCAAATTACTACTTCACTACATATGTTTTTATGTTGTCATTATTTTCAAAAATTAAATACATATTCGACCAAATATTTGAAAACGCGGCAAACATATTTTGTTATGTCTACAGACACGAAATTAATATTGATGGGCATACGAATGTTCACTCTTATGTGTTGTATAGCATATTAACATTAAACAAAAGTATTGACAAACTATTATTTTTAAGAAGAGAGGCGAAGGATACCAAAGGGACATTCAAACTCATAAGTCGAAAATAAACTGACAATGCCATGGCTAAAAAGAAAAAGACAAACAGACAAATAACAGTACACAAAACAACATAGAAACCAAAGACTGAGCAACACCATGAACCCCACCAAAAACTTGGGGTGATCTCAGATGCTCCGGAAGGGTAAGCAGATCCTGCTCCACATGTGTCATCCGTCGTGTTGCTCATGTAAGAACAAACCCAGTGATTTGTCTAATTCGGTAGGTCACATTCGGGGAAAGGGAAGAGATTGTAGTTACGAACATTGGAACATATCCGTCGTCAACTATTTAAGTTTCTGAAAATCGAAAATCGAAAATAATATTAAAATACCTAGCCGTACAAAAATAGTTTATGTCTTGAGATAGAAAAATAAATATCTTGATACTTTTTAATGTCCAAGAACTTGCTTTATTGGTGTTTCATATTTGTATTTTGAAGATAAAATGCAGTATAAATAAATTATAATGTGAAATTAGGAGTATCATCCTATTGGACGTGTTACGAAAAGGTATATTCTTGAACTTGCCCCTCCTTTAATTGATTAATTTCGGATATATTTTGCAGATTTTCAAGAGGTTGAAACTTCGTGATTTTTCGGCAAAATGAGCATATAACCAATATGACAACTCTGGGGAGTCCTTATTATACCTTGCAAATGATCTAACTGAGTAAAACCTGTTTTATACCTACTCGGAAATATATCTGCAATATTTGTTTCCATTAACTGCAAACAAGAAATAATTGATTATATGTAAATTTTATCTCTGCTAGCATCAATAATTTGGTTTAAGGACCTACTATACATATTTTTTATTCAGTTTAAACGTGAAATATGGCGGATGGCAGAGCATATTTTAGATTCCAGCTTTTACTGGATCAGTGTTCTCAAAGTTGGTGCATTGCAGTTTCATAGAATATCTGAGAATGTCTGTTCCAGTTTTACGAGGTCAGTTTTCTCATTTGTCTCTAGTTTCAGTGTGTAATTGTCGTTTTTATCTCTGGGTTTGTCGTTGCTTCTAAATTTCCCTATTCTTGGCCAACAGTTGTTTTTGCCTTTTCCTCTAACCTGTTTGACCCGGTTCTGCTATCCTTAGCCCTTACGTAAGCGTTCAAAAGTGGAAGAAGCCATATTTTGTCTTTTCATTTTTATATAAAATAAGGAGATGTGGTATGATTGCCAATGAGACAACTGTCAAACAGATTCCAAATAAAGCTTATTTGAACAATTAAAGGTCACCATACAACCTTCAACAATAAAAGTTATATAAGGCCCCGACATGACAAAATGTGAAACAATTTATACGAAAACTAACGGCCTGATTTATGACAAATCAATAAACAGAAAACAAATATGACAGACACCAACACACGACAACCACTGAATTACAGGCTGCAGACTTCGGACACGCACAATTAGAATGTGACGGGATTAAACAATGTTGTGAGCGTTCAATCCTCCCTAACCTTATGCAGTAGTGTGACAGCACAACGGAAGAAATATAAAATCAGTTGGAAATGGCTTGACACATAAGATCGGCACGAACCATAAACTAACATAAAGACAAAAGTCCCATACCATTTTCATATAAGATTAAAACCTTAGAGCTAAACCAAGGCAGAAAGATTAAACTTTTCCAAAAACTGTAATAAAACATTTCAAACTGGTACATATTATCAATTTAGAAGTGAAGAGTTACATTACAATACCCCATTGCCCACCCACACACACTCACAAACGTACACCTTTCCCGTCCTATACTCACAAGCAATGCTATCATAAAAAAATGCACATGTTCGATGTAAAACAAGATGTTCTGAATCAATAATTTAAGTGTACGATAGCTGGTCAAAAACACGCATTGATTTAATTTTTGTCGGTTTTAATCGATAATCAATGTTTTGACACAGTCCTCACACTTAAAGTCTAAATTGTCAACCTCAGTGTCGAGTATATACCTTTTCGTAACACGTCTAATGATTTGTAGATTTTATAATGGTTACAAATTGTGGCTTACATTTATATTCATGTGTTTTTTTCCTTAATTTCTGAATCAGAGCCAAGAACTGTGTTTTCTGACAAGTGTACTTCGGTGAATCGCATTTTTAAGAAATGTAAGTATATATAAGGATTGACATGCGTGTTTTTAAGGTTTGTTATCGTGTA
>JAASAO010002934.1:0-10432 GCA_017311375.1 Mytilus coruscus
ACGGTTGCCTATAAAAGCTTACATTCACTTCATTTAAACTTTGGTGGATAGGTGTCTCATTGGCAATCATACCACATCTCCTTATTTTTATATTGGTGAATTATTGCATATAAAGCAACTGATGATGTAATCAGTAAATACAAGAATTTGAAAATTGTTCTGCTACATGAACAAAAATAAAATCAAATCAAATGTATTCCAGCTTCAAATATTATTTTTCAGATTTTATTGGGTAAGTTAAAGTTTGGGTTGATCTCGACTTACATGTCCGAGCAGTTGGTTAGTGGATTTACTGCAGCAGTGGCAATACACATCACAACGAGTCAGGCAAAACATATTTTGGCATCTCAGTGCCTCAGCATAATGGCATATTCAAGGTCATAAAGGTAGGGTTCCATAACTTAATACCCTTGTCATGTCCATACAGCTCAGTTAATGGGTCGTCATTATAGTGTTACCCATGTCCATCAGACCGTTCTAAAAATGTATTTTAGACAGAACATGAAAAATAGCTCTGTTAAAATGATTCTACTAAGTTAAACCATCTATGGATCGGCAGAGAGTCAGTAGGAAGCCATATAACTTATAATATAATATCATAATTATATATGATGATAATATACACTAGTACATATGTCATTATGACGACGCTACATGTAACATATGCGATAGTCATGCATAAGCAGACATATGATGACACGAGCTGGTACATGCAAATAAGGCATGGTGTAAAATGTGGAATAGTATTTCGATCTTGAATCATGATTTGTTTGTATTGTTTATTGTTTGTTCCTGTCAATCCACTTACTGATTAATTCTGAATCAAGGTTTAATTTGTTTTACACTTTTTTGCTGATTCGAGACATGATATAAGAACAAGAAGATGTGGTATGATTGCCAATGAGACAACTCTCCACAAGAGACCAAATGACACAGCATTTAACAACTATAGGTCACCGTACGACCTTCAAAATGAGTAAAACCCATACCGCATAGTCAGCTATAAAAGGCCCTGAAATGACAAATGTAAAACAATTCAAACGAGAAAAAAACTAACGGCCTGATTTATGTACAAAATAACGAACGAAAACAAATATGACACACAACAACAAACGACAACCATTGAACAACATGCTCCTGACTTGGGACAGGCACATATACAGAATGTGGCGGGGTTAAACTTGTTTGAAGGCGCCAACCCTCCACCTAACCTGGGACAATGGTGTAACAGTACAACATAAGAACAAACTGTAAAATCAACTGAAAAGGGCTTAACTCATCAGATAGATACAAAGCAGAAATACATCAAACAAAAGCACAGAGTGGATGTGGCAAGGTACTTATACATTCCCACAACAAAAGACACTAAGTACAGATCTGAGAGTACTCGCAGTTACTGACAGCTAGTTCAAAGCCAATAACTAAATAAAAAAGGTATAATTCGTGTTAAGACAGAGAAACATATAATTAACATGCCAACTGGGGAAAGGTATACATAAAATTGAAAATGGAAATGGGGAATGTGTCAAAAGACAACAACCCGACCAAAGAGCAGAAACAGCCGAAGGCCACAATGGGTCTTCAATACAGCGAGAAAATCCGCACCCGGAGGCGTGCTTCAGCTGGCCCTAAACAAAAATATGTACTAGTTCAGTAATAATGGACGTCATACTAAACTCCGAAATATATAAAAGAAACTAAAATTAAAAATCATACAAGACTAACAAAGGCCAGAGGCTCCTGACTTGGGACAGGCGCAAAAAAGCGGCGGGGTTAAACATGGTTTTTGAGATCTCAACCCTCCCCCTATACCTCTAGCCAATGTAGAAAAAACAAACACACAGCAATACGCACAGTAAAACTCAGTTTAAAAGACAGCTTTGTATCTTGATATCGTTACTGGTTTCCAAATTTTCGTGTGATGTTTTCTGTGGAACGGTAGTGACGAAAACATTTTGTGTAGAAATAAAATGAATATATCGAGTAAATCTTTCGCAATTAGAAAATGAATCATGTATGCGTAAGTCTTAAGTTGTCCCCAAAATAGGATAACGGTCAAAATCCTTAAACGTATTATTTCAAAGGAAAATGAAAAACAAAAGACTTTATAAGCGTGGCCATGCAGATATTTAACAGACTGATGCTGTAGGTCCTTGGTTATCATTCGATAGTGATTAAATTTTAAACGGGCATGATTATCCCAAAGTAGTCCAAATAATTATGACGTCTTGAAAGGCTATTTTATTTTTGCTTTGACGCCTTACAGCGACGTCATAACGCTGAAGCCATTTTTTTGGTTGGATTTTGAGAGGAATTTTGCTCTCAACTTTAAAACCCAATTTAGCCATAAAATTTTCATTGGAGGCTTAAAATTTTTGCATATATAAAAAGTCTTACCTTTTATGTGTTTGTTTATGCAAAATATTTCCAATAAATCCCTAAAGTAATAATAAAATAAGTTACAATTCCATCCGAGGCGTACGATTATCTACTGCTTTTTTTTAAACGTTTATCTGATCTCTTTTAGGAGAGTATATTAACATAAATTTTGCACCAAACTCGGTAAAATTTGACAGACCCGAATTTCCGGAACCTTTGTTTTATATTATCCAGAAATTCAGGTCCGTCAAATTTACCGAGTTTGGTTCAAAATATATTTTATACTCCAAAGTGAAGCATCTTAAGGAGAAATCAGCTAAACGATTTAATAAAGCAGTAAATTCCTCTCAAAGTCAAACCGCATATATGAGGTCGGCGTTATGACGTCGATGTAAGGCGTCAAAGAAAAAATATAATAGCCTTTCAAGACGTCATTATTATTTGGACTAATCCCAAAGGCCCAACAGATATACTAACATTTTCGATGTGACAACCGATAAAAAGAAAACGTTCAACTTTAACACCCGTCTTTTAAATAACTTTAAAGTAACAAGTTAATGTCGATTCGCATCCCAAATAAAGACATATTAACAACCGTTCGGAAATAAATACAAGGCATAACGCTTTGGTCATGTTGGTTCCGATCCTTAGGACGAACAGTCATGCTGCCGCATTTATCCCGACTTTATTATTAAAAGTATCGATTAGCCTGGAGGTGCTGTGTTGTTTTTAAAGGGTTTTTAAAAGTATAAATACTTACGTAGATGTTTCACTGTACAAGCTAATGTCATAAATAAGGACGTTCACCTGTGACCTCTAAGAAACCTTGTATTTATTTTTATATACCCGATAATTGAGGGTCTGGATGGGGTCCTTCATTTCTGTAATCTTTAATTTGTTAGGCCATTTTCTCTCTTTTTCATACTTTTTGCCCATTATTCTCTATTCTTTATATTTTAACACCTCATTATTCTCTATTCTTTATATTTTAACACCTCATTATTCTTTTGCCCATTATTCTCTATTCTGTAAAACCATTCCACACCCTCATAACGGGGGAGATAGCATCCTGATCAACTTACTATTAATACTAATGCGCGGCAAAGTTTCACACTCAAAACTATCAGTAAATGCTCATTAAGTATATGTTTGTACCATACTGCCTTTCAGCGCAAAGGTCACATCAAATAGGCTATGTTGACTATTTATAGATACAAATGTTTTTATATCGACAAAATAATCTGTGTATTTTAAACACACATAAAATTTGTATTATACAGTTACTTAAATATTGTAAGAAATGATCAGAAAATAAATGAATAAATAATTAAATATAGATAGATAGAGAAATCAATAAATAAATAAATAAATAGATAAATAAGAATGACATTATATAATTATGATACATCAAAATTATGAAAACTCAAGTACAAGTACATGTACAAGTACATTGTAACACCTGATAACAAGCCTCTCAATATTACAATCAAAGGGTAATTAACTATTTCTTCATATCTTTGGACGAAATAGAAATGATTTATTGTCAATAAGTAAATAAAGATTCTTACCTCATTTAAATATGATATGCTTTCATGGTTTTATAAACAAATTAGTGAAACAATTAAAACAAATGCGTTTGGTGCATTAATCAGACCAATCTATAAACGAATTCAATATCTGCAATATATCTCGGACAAAACTGACACTGTAAGCATGTAAGAACGATGTTCCACATAAACAAATTCACGACATTTAAATTGTATTTTAGCAGAACCCTTGTGTGTATGTGTGCGTTGATGTGTGTATGGATTATTGTGTATAAAACACGTGGAGATCTAAACTACATAATGTTTATGCACTGACATAATGGCAGAGTCTGAAACAGAAATCCTGGAAATAACAGCAAATGGAGACACCGTGTTGCACAGAGTTGTAGATTTTAATGCTAAATATTATAAACAGAAAACAGACGAAAAGACTTGCGACAGAATTAAAAGATATGCTAAGAAATACTCATCAATAAATTACATGAAGTCATGTTTCTTTTCTAATGTGCCTATAATACGGAACCTTAGAAAATATAACTTACGGAAATACTTAGTGAGTGATATTCTCTCTGAATTACAGTCGGCATCATGCAGATACCTCAAGGTACGTTAGTTAACCACATTGTACAGAAACGGTATTACATGTATGTTGTATATTTTGGGTCGTAAAACATGTAAAAGAGAGAAGTAGTAGATGCATGATCAAGGAAAAAAGAAAGTATGATCTCATAGATGTGTTTGTTTGCCTCTTTTTAAAAGTTGCACGAGCAAATTAACATGATGGACATCTTATTATGTTGTAATGTTACACTACTGTCTCAGGTTAGGGTGAAGGTTGGCGCCTGTTAAAAGTTTAAACCCGCTGCATTTTTATGCACCTGTCCTAAGTCAGGAGCCTGTTGTTCAGTGGTTGTCGTTTGTTGGTGTGGTTCATAAGTGTTACTCGTATTTTATATAGATTAGAACGTTGGTTTTCCTGTTAGAATTGTTTTACACTAGTCATTTTGAGGCCCTTTATAGCTTGCTTGTTCGGTGTGAGCCAAGGCTCCATGTTGAAGGCCGTACTTTGACCGATAATTGTTAACGTTTTATACATTGTGACTTGGATGTAGAGTTGTATCATTTGCACTCATACCACATCTTCTTATTTATAATTACACTTTGTACGAATATAACTTTTGGCCATCCACTTTATATGCATCGACAAAACAGTTGCTTACTTTTAAATAGATTACCAGCAGCGGTGTCGACTAGGTGGTAGTGAGCAATTACATGTATTTGACCACTATGCGCAAAATACGTGTTTCTTGAATATCATTCTTTGACATCAAATTTGTTATTTATTTTGGGTACAGTATACAAAATAACTGTCAAATTAAAATTTAACGTTAGACATTTGCCATATTTGCTGTTCCAGGGTTATGCCTAACGGATACTCGCCTGATAGCAAAACATTAATGATAGCAAAACATTAATGTTTAATTTAATATATTTGATTTAAATCATTCATTAAAATCGTGCATTCAAAATTATATAATTATTAAACAATACTTTTTACACATTTTTTACACATTGTGACGTGGATGGAGAGTTGTCTCATTGGCACTCATACTACATCTTCTTATTTCTATTTTGAACATTTCATATATATTCTAAACAAGATCGACTTTTAATTTGAAATATATCAGCTTTGTAGTTCGAAGGTAATGTTCCTTAATAAAGCGAAATTTTGAGATTGTATGTTTCTTCTTTAGACTAGATGCATATATATGATTTTAGGAACAATATTGATACTAATAATGTGTCACGAAATATCTACTAGGCTACAATTTTGAATTTTTTTTTAGTGCATTTCGCCTCTTTATAATTATATATTATGGCTCATAATGCTAAAGTCAATCATCGAAATTTGTTATACAAAGACCGTGTGTCCATGGGTGCTCTTTACTTTTATGTTTAACTGTAAACAGACAACGGACGCCAAACGATGGTAACTAATACACGTCGGTTAAATCAGTAAATACAAATTCCACAATACAGAAAGTAATTTTTTTTTCAAATCAAAATGATCAATAACTGATGCTGATAAATTATGGAGATTAATAAATGTTTTAACAAGCTGTTGGAAATTCACCCTTTACAACAAACTTGTCTTTTATATTTTCAAAATGCAATTAAACCTAGACTTAAAAGCCTACAGTCGACGCTGAGTACGATGAAGCATTGTGTTAGTTGTAAACCACAACAGACAGAATGACCTTATTGCTCTTTCTACAATGTAAAATATGAAAGTTAATAACATTGTACTATTTCAGGCGTGACCCGGCTTTGGATTGTTGAAATCACAGCCTTCTCTTTTTATTACAGGCATGATATTTGGTTTGTTGATAACATTGCCAACGATATGTGGAATGTACAATGTCCTGTTTTTTTTATTACAGACATGGTATTTGGTTTGTAGACAACACTGCCACCGATATGTGGAATGTACAATGCCGTCTTTTTTTTTATTACAGACATGGCATTTGTTTTTTGAAAATACTGCCCCCGAAATGTGGAATGTATACTGCCTCCTTTTTTTATTACAGGCATGGCATTTGGTTCGTTGACAACACTGCCATCGATATGTGGAATGTACACTGCCTTCTCATTTTATGACAGGCATGGCATTCGGTTTGTTGACAACACTAGTACTGCCACTGATATGTGGATAGTGCACTGCCTTCTCTTTTTATTACAGGCATGGCATTTGGCTTGTTGACAACACTGCCACCGATATGTGGAATGTACACTGCCTTCTTTGGTCCTTTGACCTACTTTTTCTTCGGATCATCACGACATCTCTCTGTAGGTAAGAACAATTATATTTACCAGTCCCACATTAAAACTTTCTATGTATTTATACATCCCGAATAGTCGTTTGGACGAACCCGCTTTCTCCATGCGCCTTACAGTCTGACGAAAGAAGTTAAACTTAAACAATAATATTTCTTTCTGAACCAACCTTCGGAGATTCCCTGTCTAATAATTCAGGTATAAGACATGTAAGATTTGCATTTTAGCTTTTATTGATTTGTTAACTTGATGTTTTAGCTTAACCTATTATTCTCAACCTATTATTGACTTATTATAAGCCGTAGATAATATCAGTAGCCGGAGTCAGAGTGATGCTCATATATGTTATTAATACTGTGTTAATGTGCAGAAGCCGGAGTATTTTAATTGAATTATCTTTTTGGTCTTTGGGTGCAGTACAGTCCCTGTAACGTAAAAGTTAACACTTTTTTCATTCGGGAATCGTACGTACAGCGTTCGGGAATCGTTCGTATAGAGTTCGGTCATCGTTCGTACATCATTCGTATAGCGTCCGTACAACGTTCGGTTAGCGTTCGTTCATCGTTCGTTCATCGTATGGTAAATGTCACCGTTTAGGGTTTTGTATATCGTATGGTTCATGGTATCGTTAAGCGTTTTATTTGTCGTATGTTACATGGTATGGTTTTGCGTTTAGCGTTTCGTTTATCGTATGGTATGTGATATCGTTTAGCGTTTCATCAATCGTATGGTATATCGTTTTGTTAAGCGTCTGATATATGTTAGGTTTCATTTCAGAAAGTTATTTCAATTATTATTTTGAGCTGAAATAATTTAATATAAAAGATGCGGGATAAAAAAAACAATTATTAGTTTGGATTGGATTAAATTTCCAACTAATATCATTATGGAATATATATAAAACGAAGGGAAACGTTTCCTCCCATCACATTTTGACTTGAATAACATGAGACCAAATACCGCGATATAAGTCTCTCTTTCTCTCTCTCTCCTCCACCAACTATTTCTCTGATCCAAATATTTCCTTGACACAATCAATTATATATAATGTTCTATAAATGAGGCTTTGTATGAGATACACGTTGTATATCTAAACGTATTAAAAAAAAAAGACAAGACATATCCATGGTATTTGTTCCCCTCAATGTCAGAGTCTGATATAAACCGAAAATTGCCAGGGATATATAAAAATTCGCTGAAGACATCTATGGAACCAGCGTCGCTTGTGATTCCTGCTGTCGGTGTTAAAACTGTTATGTTGACTGTAAAAAGTGCTTAAATGAGTAAAATACAGAATTAAAAAATAACTCTACCTTTATTATATTTCTTTATTTTAGAGGTAAGCTTCTGGCCAAGTTTCACCTATTCTAACGCAAATCATTTACCTTAAATAACCAATCAATTGTATTTTAATTCTTTGTACGAATACATGAAATATTTGTCACTGGACGTTATGCATGCAATCGATGATCAAATACAAATCTACAGTATTTATAAACATACTACAATTGTATATATGAAAGAGACTAAAAAATATAAATTTTAATTATTTTACACATATTTGAAGGATCGAAATAATCAGTTCTACAAATGGTTGTTATTGAAAGACTTGAAATTTTACAAATATCACATGCCTCTATGAAATTTCTTATCGACGCACCAAACTTTTTCCTTTCATCGTGCATAGCTCATTTTCCGATTCACTTAAGGTTTCTAACGATCTTCTTACTTGTTCATTACATTCTAAAATTAAAATCCTACACAAATTGCCAAAACTTTTATTCTCAGGCTAGACTGCGTAAAAGATGAATACTGTTTTGTTTGTGTACACACGGTGTTTTGAAGGCCGATATCCAGTTCTGAAAACCAATAAATTCTTCGCCTGGGGATATGCATTTGACATTAGTCTCCTTCAGTAACTTTACAATACCCAGTCGTGTCATTTCTGTATATTGTACATGTAGATAGCACGTGTGATACATGTATATACACCAGAAATACCCATTCAAGTGAATTTTATCTTTTAGAAGAACTCCATATCGGGTAACATTAAATATACATAAACATAAAATTACAATTAAAAAAATGGTAATAATAAGTTCAAATGTTGCTTTATTAAATGCACCTAGGTACGTATTTGTAAACTTATGTTATTATTTTATTTCATGTATCTTTTGTATTTTTGTATTTTTTTTTTGGCTTCAATTATTTATTTATTTTATCTTATTGACTTATTCGTAAATCGAAAACGCACAAACCTAAATAGAATCATATGGCATTGAATGATTTCTCTAACTCAAAACTAGTTATAGATGCCTCTTAAATTTTATTTTTCTCGTTGGGTTGCTTGTCCATTAATTGACGTTTACGCCATATTCTTTTGTTCGGTATTTGTGAAAAGCCGCTCATCGATCAATTTCAAAAGAAATCTAATACTCGTAAGTCATGAACATTGAAGTTCAACTTGCTTTCAATTTTTCGTATACGCACAAAGATAAAATAAATGAAACACTTTTAAGCTGTTAAAATCATGCAGTGAATTTTGAAAATATAGTTTTGAAAAAATGGTTATTTCTGTTTAATACTTTTCTGTCCCTTTTCTTAATAATTAGGACACGTGTCACTGGTTAATATAGAACTAGTCAACCATGAATAATCCCAAACAATAAATTTTTGATTGGTTTGTCATACTTGCTTATATTTTTCAATTACGTATTGTTTTCGGCTGAGACTACTACACGTATAACAGTTATAGTAGTCTCAGTTTTCGGCAATATTGTAACAATATCCTTAGAATTTTAAATTGCTTCAGTCATTTAATACATATATTATTTTTTGTGTTCATGATTTATATTTTTAGATTGATAATATAATTGCATCATTTTTAAGCATTATTTATATGACATTTTAATATTTATTTAACGTGCATACCGATTTGATTGGCAAATAACTGTTTAAACACTTGACGCCATATTAATATTATATATGAACATTTCGGGAAAATTGGGATATTTAATCATCGGCTCTCAGGAAGTTTACTTGTAGGTTAAAAGAAAGGGGAAAATATACCTCTAAGTAGTAAAACTTTAAGATTGGTATTCTTTAAATTGTATAACTTTCATATTCTGGCTTTCTCTTCAATTTTTAAATTATATGGAGAATCACGTTTTAATGCCAGATCTTTTATTATTTGTTCTGTTAAATCAAAGACATGCAGTTCATGTATTCTATTTTCCGGGAAAAATTTATTCACAATGATAAAGAAATTAGGGATGTTGTGTATACACCTTTCTATTGGTGAACACTATATATGTTGCCCACTAGCTGTCCTTATGTGTTTTTTGTTGTTTGATTGCTGTCTCGTTGTCGTTAAACCCACTATGATCTCCTACAGTTTCAGTTCCGTTTGATGTACGTTTAATTCGGTTTAAAACAAACCATATTTGATAGAGTTATTCAATATATATTTCCCTTAAATCTTCCTAGGAATGAGAAACTCTTTTCTTCATAGAAATGTTTGAAATAGTTTACACTGGACATTAAACAACTTACAATCAATCAACTAAAATATATCCAAGGGATTTTTATTATGCATGTACATGTATATAAATGCCGGATACCATATACATATATTGAATAATCAATAAAATATAGTGCTGTCAAAAGAAACA
>JAASAO010002595.1:0-11744 GCA_017311375.1 Mytilus coruscus
AAAATATAAAATAACAAAAAGTATTAAAAATAGTATCAACAGGTCGAATTAAAAGAAAGTACGATTTGAGAGTACTCGCAGTTACTGACAGCTAGTTAAAAGCCAAAAACAATTAATGATAAAAATCATGCATCAGAGACTAAAATCAACTAAAACACATCCCAGGGATTTAGTATTTTAACGTCATGAACAGTCAGAGAAGACATGACTTGTGCAATGCCAAAAATAAATGTATCGACAGGTAGTAGGATAGTGAGGAGCTACTTAAGAGATAAAAATAACGTGTGTGTCTCTAAACATCCCGCCTCAAAAGAAGATACAACTTAGTTATGTTTTAATTTGCTAATGACAAAATCGATATTAGTGCCAATGTAAACTATATTCAGAGATCTAATTACAATATTGGTACGATAACCCTTACTTATAAGTTTGTTTAAAGGTTCGATGAGTTTACACGGATCACATAGTGATTTCCTCGCTTTAAGTACAATATTACCGTAAAATTTAGGATGTGAAATACCATTTTAATAAGTTTTCTACAGGTACAGCCAAATTTACTAATCAAATCTTTGTATCTATGAAAGAATTTAGTAAAAGTTTTAAGTAATTTATGGTATCGAAATCCCTGACACAATAATTTCCCAGTGATGCATTGATTACGTTCGTTAAAATCTATAACATCAGAACACACACGGGCATACCGAACGAGTTGGGATATATAAACACCGTATGATGGAGCCAAAGGCACATCGCCGTCTAAAAATGGAAAATTAACAATAGGAAATGAAAAATCGTCTCTTTTGTCGTAAATTTTAGTATGTAGTTTCCGTTAGAAATTGAAATGTCTAAATCTAGAAAAGGGCAACTGCTGCTGTTTATGTTAGATTTAGTTAAAGTAAGTTCTTTTGGGTAAATTTCGAAGTATATTTAGAGAACTCTGGATTATTTAACGAAAAATATCATCCAGGTAACGGTAGGTATTGTTGAATGTATCAACTAAATATAACAATGATGGGTCTTTACTGAGTTTGGTCATAAACTGAGATTCATAGCAATATAGAAATAAATCTGCTATTAAAGGGCACAGTTAGTGCCCATAGGAATACCTACTACCTGACGATACACTTTATCGCCGAAACGTACATAAATGTTATCTAGCAGAAAATTTAAAGCTTCAATCATATCCTCACATTTCCAGTAAGTGTATCTAGCATACTTTCCTTTTCGTTACAGAAAAGGCTTTAAACGAGTTACAGCAAATAAAATTACAATGAGATTTTTCGAAAGACCATTTTATCAAATACAAAAACTTTTTCTTTATAAGATTGTGTGGAAGTGTAGTGTACAGAGTAGAAAAATCATAACTGTCAACAGAATTATAAGGACCATCAAAAGCATGTATTTTATCTAAAACCTCTAAAGAATTTTAACACTCCAAAATAATTAATACCATTATTTTCATAAGCTTTATTACAAAAGTTAATAACCAGTTCTTTGATAGTAGTAAGGAGGTAGTTAGAAGAACTGATAAATTAGTAGTAGAACACTTACTCGATGCGGAGATGAAACGGAATTTAAATGGTTTTTGTGTAATTTCGGTAACCAGTACATGGTAGGGACTTTCAAATGTACGGAAGATGCTTTAAGTTGCGTAGTGGCAGTGGTATGCTTGTTAACGATTTGACTCTCTGTGGTGCGAACGGACCTAAATGTAGAGGAATTGATAATTTCGTTTTGAAGAACTTCCGTGTAGTATATGCGTCACACCACCACTACATTATTGGCTGCCTTGTCTGCCGGTACGAACACAAACCGCTCTGCGAGTACCTTGAGTTTATTTTTATTCTTGAAATGGGAATATCATGGATCCTATTATTAATTTCAGAATTGTTTTCTAAATGAGATATTCGAATATTAACAATATTCATAATTTTATTCAAATAACTGTCTAAAGATTTTTATCCTGCATGTTTATATAACCAAATAGTTCGTGTAAAATTTTTTCGCTAAAATTCGGAATTCTTAAATATACTTTGGTAGCATTATAGTCACTCATTTGTCTATTTATATCAATAACTTCAGTAAAGGTAGCACAACAATCTTCAGAAATTAAAATCGGATCTAATAAAGTAGCTCTTCCAGATCTGTGATCAAATCTGGTCGCTTCTTTTACAACATTTTGTAAACAAAAATATTCATTAGATCATTTAAAACATGATTGTGTTCGGTAAATAAGTCAACATTTAAATCACCTGTAATTACAATTTTAGTTGTATAATTATATGCTTGTTCTATTGAATGTTTAAAATTTTGCCAGAAGGGATGACTTGAACCTGGTGATCGATAAACAGCACAAAGTAAAATTTTGTGTTGAGGAAAATCAATTTCTAGCCATATTAGTTCACCGTTTTCAAATTCTAAATCCAATCGTCTCTTAGTTTTTAGTATTTCAGATACATAAACCAAAACACCTCCGTCAAAGCAGTTCCGATCATTTCTATATAATTCCTGATGGTACCCATCTATATGTATATCTTGACTAAAATAGTTTCATCAAGATGACTTTCTGTGATACAAACTATGGAAGAGCCTAAGGCTAGAGTTTCAATGTATTCAAGTTTTGTTCGGACACTTCTGGCATTCAAATGAAATATCGAAATTTCGTTTTCATAGGGGCCGGGGTTTTCAGCTACATCATTACAAAGCAGTATCAAAAGTAACATGATAAAGGTAAAACTAATATCTACGCAAAAATTACAAAAAGCAAACTTATAGAGATAATCTAAGCTTATTTTAACACTATATAAAACAAATTGAACAAACTGTGAAAACAACGAAAATGTTTTCATATAATACAACATTTTCTTTTCACAACTGAATAACACTTATAATAAAATGTGCCTATTGAGATCCTGTATTGAATTAAATCATTACCCATTGTCTATGATACACACATCTTCTATTGATTTATATGTAGGATCTCTAATAGGTAATAGATGATGACATGTAAATGAACAAGTTTGTGTAATAATACACCATAAATACACGATTCTATAATTAATTAAATTTGTACACGAAAGTGAAAGAAAATAGAACAAAACAAACAAACATAAGTAAAAATTGTATTTACATATAAGTCACTTTCAGCGTAACTTCGGATTGAAGTTGCATTTAGAAAAAGACTACCGTTAATTACAATTTAAACCATTACGCTTTCAGTTGCAACTGTAGATCTTTATTTCTGAACTTTAATCACATCGCTTATTCGATATTGTTAGTTCCTGAACTCGGGTACAATTATCTCAGTTTCAGATGTCAATTTGATGTAATAAAATAAGACTAGTGCGGGTGGGGTTCGAACCCACGCGGACATACGTCCATTAACCACTCGGCCACCACACTGTTACAAATGGGAATCTTAAATGTTTAGATGAACGTATAGCTACTCATCACACTGATCGCATTTCATTTGTAAGTCGCAATTGTTTGAATGAGATACCGCAAAGGAAAAGTAAACAAATAGACAGCCGTTTCATCGAAAATCTCGTGCGATTCAACTTATTTCGTGCAGAAATATTCAATTAAGTAAAACTTGATTTTTGCCAACCCAGTACCGTTACTAAATTATGAATTTTCCTAATTGTATTTCATGTATATAGAGAGAGGAAAAAATATTGTAATTTCTCATAAACGACAATTTCAGCAAAAAAATCAATTCACAACACGAAATTAAAGCAATGTTACATACAATATGTTTCCTTTTATAAAGGGTACTGGTCATAAAATCTGCTTATAGTCACTTTCAGCGTAACTTCGGATTGAAGTTGCATTAAGAAAAGACTGCCGTTAATTACAATTTAAACCATTACTCTTTCAGTTGCAACTGTAGATCTTTATTTCTGAACTTTAATCACATCGCTTATTCGATATTGTTAGTTCCTGAACTCGGGTACAATTATCTCAGTTTCAGACAAGATGTCAATTTGATGTAATAAAATAAGACTAGTGCGGGTGGGGTTCGAACCCGGACATACGTCCATTGGAACATTAAGTCCAACGCCTTAACCACTCGGCCACCACACTGTTACAAATGGGAATCTTAAATGTTTAGATGAACGTATAGCTACTCATCACACTGATCGCATTTCATTTGTAAGTCGCAATTGTTTGAATGAGATTACCGCAAAGGAAAAGTAAACAAATAGACAGCCGTTTCATCGAAAATCTCGTGCGATTCAACTTATTTCGTGCAGAAATATTCAATTAAGTAAAACTTGATATTTGCCAACCCGAGTACCGTTACTAAATTATGAATTTTCCTAATTGTATTTCATGTATATAGAGAGAGAAAAAATATTGTAATTTCTCATAAACGACAATTTCAGCAAAAAATCAATTCACAACACGAAATTAAAGCAATGTTACATACAATATGTTTCCTTTTATAAAGGAGTACTGGTCATAAAATCTGCTTATAGTCACTTTCAGCGTAACTTCGGATTGAAGTTGCATTAAGAAAAAGACTGCCGTTAATTACAATTTAAACCATTACTCTTTCAGTTGCAACTGAAGATCTTTATTTGTGAACTTTAATCACATCGCTTATTCGATATTGTTAGTTCCTGAACTCGGGTACAATTATCTCAGTTTCAGACAAGATGTCAATTTGATGTAATAAAAATAAGACTAGTGCGGGTGGGGTTCGAACCCACGCGGACATACGTCCATTAACCACTCGGCCACCACACTGTTACAAATGGGAATCTTAAATGTTTAGATGAACGTATAGCTACTCATCACACTGATCGCATTTCATTTGTAAGTCGCAATTGTTTGAATGAGATACCGCAAAGGAAAAGTAAACAAATAGACAGCCGTTTCATCGAAAATCTCGTGCGATTCAACTTATTTCGTGCAGAAATATTCAATTAAGTAAAACTTGATTTTTGCCAACCCGAGTACCGTTACTAAATTATGAATTTTCCTAATTGTATTTCATGTATATAGAGAGAGAAAAATATTGTAATTTCTCAT
The DNA here is from genome assembly GCA_017311375.1 of Mytilus coruscus. Taxonomy (NCBI): domain Eukaryota; kingdom Metazoa; phylum Mollusca; class Bivalvia; order Mytilida; family Mytilidae; genus Mytilus; species Mytilus coruscus. The sequence goes on from JAASAO010002595.1 coordinate 5,035, forward strand.
AAACGACAATTTCAGCAAAAAATCAATTCACAACACGAAATTAAAGCAATGTTACATACAATATGTTTCCTTTTATAAAGGAGTACTGGTCATAAAATCTGCTTATAGTCACTTTCAGCGTAACTTCGGATTGAAGTTGCATTAAGAAAAAGACTGCCGTTAATTACAATTTAAACCATTACTCTTTCAGTTGCAACTGTAGATCTTTATTTCTGAACTTTAATCACATCGCTTATTCGATATTGTTAGTTCCTGAACTCGGGTACAATTATCTCAGTTTCAGACAAGATGTCAATTTGATGTAATAAAAATAAGACTAGTGCGGGTGGGGTTCGAACCCACGCGGACATACGTCCATTAACCACTCGGCCACCACACTGTTACAAATGGGAATCTTAAATGTTTAGATGAACGTATAGCTACTCATCACACTGATCGCATTTCATTTGTAAGTCGCAATTGTTTGAATGAGATACCGCAAAGGAAAAGTAAACAAATAGACAGCCGTTTCATCGAAAATCTCGTGCGATTCAACTTATTTCGTGCAGAAATATTCAATTAAGTAAAACTTGATTTTTGCCAACCCGAGTACCGTTACTAAATTATGAATTTTCCTAATTGTATTTCATGTATATAGAGAGGAAAAAATATTGTAATTTCTCATAAACGACAATTTCAGCAAAAAATCAATTCACAACACGAAATTAAAGCAATGTTACATACAATATGTTTCCTTTTATAAAGGAGTACTGGTCATAAAATCTGCTTATAGTCACTTTCAGCGTAACTTCGGATTGAAGTTGCATTAAGAAAAGACTGCCGTTAATTACAATTTAAACCATTACTCTTTCAGTTGCAACTGAAGATCTTTATTTCTGAACTTTAATCACATCGCTTATTCGATATTGTTAGTTCCTGAACTCGGGTACAATTATCTCAGTTTCAGACAAGATGTCAATTTGATGTAATAAAAATAAGACTAGTGCGGGTGGGGTTCGAACCCACGCGGACATGACTAGTCCACTTAACCACTCGGCCACCACACTGTTACAAATGGGAATCTTAAATGTTTAGATGAACGTATAGCTACTCATCACACTGATCGCATTTCATTTGTAAGTCACAATTGTTTGAATGAGATACCGCAAAGGAAAAGTAAACAAATAGACAGCCGTTTCATCGAAAATCTCGTGCGATTCAACTTATTTCGTGCAGAAATATTCAATTAAGTAAAACTTGATATTTGCCAACCCGAGTACCGTTACTAAATTATGAATTTTCCTAATTGTATTTCATGTATATAGAGAGAGGAAAAAATATTGTAATTTCTCATAAACGACAATTTCAGCGAAAAATCAATTCGCATCACGAAATTAAAGCAATGTTACATACAATATGTTTCCTTTTATAAAGGAGTACTGGTCATAAAATCTGCTTATAGTCACTTTCAGCGTAACTTCGGATTGAAGTTGCATTAAGAAAAAGACTGCCGTTAATTACAATTTAAACCATTACTCTTTCAGTTGCAACTGAAGATCTTTATTTCTGAACTTTAATCACATCGCTTATTCGATATTGTTAGTTCCTGAACTCGGGTACAATTATCTCAGTTTCAGACAAGATGTCAATTTGATGTAATAAAAATAAGACTAGTGCGGGTGGGGTTCGAACTCACGCGGACATACGTCCATTAACCACTCGGCCACCACACTGTTACAAATGGGAATCTTAAATGTTTAGATGAACGTATAGCTACTCATCACACTGATCGCATTTCATTTGTAAGTCGCAATTGTTTGTATGAGATACCGCAAAGGAAAGTAAACAAATAGACAGCCGTTTCATCGAAAATCTCGTGCGATTCAACTTATTTCGTGCAGAAATATTCAATTAAGTAAAACTTGATTTTGCCAACCCAGTACCGTTACTAAATTATGAATTTTCCTAATTGTATTTCATGTATATAGAGAGGAAAAAATATTGTAATTTCTCATAAACGACAATTTCACGAAAAATCAATTCGCACACGAAATTAAAGCAATGTTACATACAATATGTTTCCTTTATAAAGGAGTACTGGTCATAAAATCTGCTTATAGTCACTTCCAGCGAATTGGATTGAAGGCTTAAGAAAGACTCCGTTAATTAAATTAAACCTTACTCTTTCAGTTGACTTTAATCTTTTTTTGTTTAATCCTTCGCTTATTCGTTTTTGTTTGACTCTTTCATTATTAATTTAGACAAGATTTGTCATTGATGTATAAAATAAGACTATGCTGGGTTAACCACCGGACATACGTCCATTAACCACTCGGCCACCACACTGTTACAAATGGGAATCTTAAATGTTTAGATGAACGTATAGCTACTCATCACACTGATCGCATTTCATTTGTAAGTCGCAATTGTTTGAATGAGATACCGCAAAGGAAAAGTAAACAAATAGACAGCCGTTTCATCGAAAATCTCGTGCGATTCAACTTATTTCGTGCAGAAATATTCAATTAAGTAAAACTTGATATTTGCCAACCTGAGTACCGTTACTAAATTATGAATTTTCCTAATTGTATTTCATGTATATAGAGAGAGGAAAAATATTGTAATTTCTCATAAACGACAATTTCAGCGAAAAATCAATTCGCATCACGAAATTAAAGCAATGTTACATACAATATGTTTCCTTTTATAAAGGAGTACTGGTCATAAAATCTGCTTATAGTCACTTTCAGCGTAACTTCGGATTGAAGTTGCATTAAGAAAAAGACTGCCGTTAATTACAATTTAAACCATTACTCTTTCAGTTGCAACTGAAGATCTTTATTTCTGAACTTTAATCACATCGCTTATTCGATATTGTTAGTTCCTGAACTCGGGTACAATTATCTCAGTTTCAGACAAGATGTCAATTTGATGTAATAAAAATAAGACTAGTGCGGGTGGGGTTCGAACCACGCGGAACCATACGTCCATTAACCACTCGGCCACCACACTGTTACAAATGGGAATCTTAAATGTTTAGATGAACGTATAGCTACTCATCACACTGATCGCATTTCATTTGTAAGTCGCAATTGTTTGAATGAGATACCGCAAAGGAAAAGTAAACAAATAGACAGCCGTTTCATCGAAAATCTCGTGCGATTCAACTTATTTCGTGCAGAAATATTCAATTAAGTAAAACTTGATATTTGCCAACCGAGTACCGTTACTAAATTATGAATTTTCCTAATTGTATTTCATGTATATAGAGAGGAAAAAAATATTGTAATTTCTCATAAACGACAATTTCAGCGAAAAATCAATTCGCATCACGAAATTAAAGCAATGTTACATACAATATGTTTCCTTTTATAAAGGAGTACTGGTCATAAAATCTGCTTATAGTCACTTTCAGCGTAACTTCGGATTGAAGTTGCATTAAGAAAAAGACTGCCGTTAATTACAATTTAAACCATTACTCTTTCAGTTGCAACTGAAGATCTTTATTTCTGAACTTTAATCACATCGCTTATTCGATATTGTTGAGTTCCTGAACTCGGGTACAATTATCTCAGTTTCAGACAAGATGTCAATTTGATGTAATAAAATAAGACTAGTGCGGGTGGGGTTCGAACCACGCGGAAAGTCATGGACAAGTCCAAGTTAACCACTCGGCCACCACACTGTTACAAATGGGAATCTTAAATGTTTAGATGAACGTATAGCTACTCATCACACTGATCGCATTTCATTTGTAAGTCGCAATTGTTTGAATGAGATACCGCAAAGGAAAAGTAAACAAATAGACAGCCGTTTCATCGAAAATCTCGTGCGATTCAACTTATTTCGTGCAGAAATATTCAATTAAGTAAAACTTGATTTTGCCAACCCGAGTACCGTTACTAAATTATGAATTCGAATTTTCCTAATTGTATTTCATGTATATAGAGAGGAAAAAATATTGTAATTTCTCATAAACGACAATTTCAACGAAAAATCAATTCGCAACACGAAATTAAAGCAATGTTACATACAATATGTTTCCTTTTATAAAGGAGTACTGGTCATAAAATCTGCTTATAGTCACTTCCCAGCTGGCAAATTTGGTTGTTTTACGTTGAAAAGACGTCTTTATGGGACGTCAGAATGACGTCTTTTACGTTGAATTTGAAAGGTGAAATGACGTCTTTTTGTGACGTCTTTTCAACGTCTTTTTGTGATGTCTTTTCAACTTCTATTTTTTTGTGGTGTCATATTCTCTTTGCGACCTTTATGTCAGTGCCTTTATCGTTGTGACCTCTTTTTGCATTTTCATAATAAATTTTAAGGACTTTATATCATGTATTTCTTGCGTTGCTTATTGATGTGTATAAATTTGATCAAGATCCATCAATGCATACTGCAGAGTTATAACACACCATAGAAGAAGTGTACAAATGGACAAACATGAAGAATCAAAGAAAGGGCATCCACCATAGCCAGCTTCATACAACATAATCATCCAAGGAAACAAAATATCAGAATCGTAAGGATTTTGCTGAACGTAAATGTAATTGTTTTGAGATAATTGTTAATGACCTCTGTAGTCTATTCCTAATAACTGGGATCAAGAAAGTCCCTGGATTGAAAATCTGTAAATCTATTCCATGCAAATACAAATTTTGTTCCAGTCCTCCAAGTTGTTTCAAAGATGACGTGAAAAAGTTCAAGGACAAATTAAGACCTTGGCAGATGCATTATAATGACAATTAAAGAACCTTAGTGAGCATGCTCACATACCCCACGTCCCCACATTGTCACTGGAGAATTAAAATAACTGTAAGAAAAAAATTTGATTCATAATTTCCTGTCGATATGCACATCTACATAGTATGTCCTTATTATGTACAAAGTTTCATGAAATTCTGTTGTGTGGTTTCAGAGGAGTTGCGATGACAAACTGTTGCAGTAGTATATCGGGCAAATAAGTTCAAAGGGCGTCACTCAAGGAAAAAAATTGAATCGTAATTTCCTGTCGATATGCACATCTACGTAGTATGTCCTTATTATCTGAAAAGGTTTCATGAAATTCTGTTGTGTGGTTTGAGAGAAGTTGCGATGACAAAAGGTTGCAGTAGTATATTGGGCAAATAAGTTCAAAGGGGCATAATTCCTGGAAAAAAATTGAATCGTAATTTCCTGTCGATATGCACATCTACGTAGTATGTCCTTATTATCTGAAAAGGTTTCATGAAATTCTGTTGTGTGGTTTGAGAGGAGTTGCGATCACAAACTGTTGCAGTAGTACATTAAAGTAAATAAGTTCAAAGGGCGTAACTCCTAGAAAAAAATTGAATCGTAATTTCCTGTCGATATGCACAACTACATAGTATGTCCTTATTATCTAAAAAGTTTCGTGAAATTCTGTTGTGTGGTTTGAGAGGAGTTGCGATGACAAGAAACAGGACTGACGGACTGACGGATGGACAGATGGACGGACAGGTCAAAACATTATACCCTCCGCAACTTGTTGCGTGGGTATAATAACCAAACTGCCTTTCAGGCCAGATGAACTAAAAGATATTGGTCAAGTGTAATGAAATTTATCAATGATTTTTATATGAAGTAATTAATGGATCTAAGTCAATTTGAAAGAAATAAAAAAAAGAATGGAATATATTTTATTTCTCTCTTTCCCCTCCCCCAATCTGTCTGGGGCATATTTAAGAGTCCTGGCAATACAATCAGTTACTTCTTTCTCTGTCCCAATGAAGGCTCTGGTTGCAACGTCTGTAAAAAAAAAGAAACAGAAATTTAACAATGTACATACAGTTCCAATTATTTAGGATATATTTTGGATAGCGCTTCCGTTGTCAACACTTCTTTCAATATACTGTGACCTTGCCTTGTGGCATTTGAGTATTTCTTTCCAATCTTTTAAGCCACAAGCATACCAGAGGAAGGTCAATCCAAAATAGTGTGGGAATAACATAAAAATTATCATTATCGTAAACCAGTAAATTATAAACATTATAATTCCCTGTTGTGACTTTGGTCTGAAACTCTGATGAAATTTCTTTATAGAAATACTCTGTAATTCATCATACAATATTTATTCAGGCTTTGAAATAAGAACCGAAAGAGTAATTATGCTAATAGTACAATTTTGAATATTTCTGTGACCATTACACTAAGTTATAGCACTACATTTTAATTTGTACTAACTGATCAAGAAATAAGACCAAATACATACGATATCAGTCAAATATTTACTTTAATAATAATAATGCAGTTATAACTTTTCATAAAGCACTTGAACGGCAGACTAAGCGAATGCCTACTCATCTGGTGCATACTGTTGACAGTGCAAACGTTAAGTAAAGACAGTTTTGTTGACAATAAGGAACTTTTTTTCTAAGTAATTCATTTAAATTCTATGCCAAAATAAAGCATCTTTAATATGAAAAGACATTCTTACAGAAAGTATAATAATTGACAGTCAGTATTATAATAATAAGATTAATGTTGTGTTTACCATTAACTGCGATAAAGTAGCCACGGTTGAAGACATAGTGCACCCCATTCCGGTCATTCCACCATAGTCTTCAACCTAGACAAGTATTTTTGCATAGTCAATGATAAACACAATATAATTCTATAATTAATAGAAAGATACAAAATCATATAGCGTTTTAGAGATCTAAATGGTTATACGGAAAATTCATGGCTGAATGGTGTCAAAGGAACATGAT
>JAASAO010002250.1:0-10383 GCA_017311375.1 Mytilus coruscus
TACCTAAATTGATTTTCATGACTATGCCAACATATTAGCCTTATCTACAAAATACTCACACAACTAATATGTAATTTCTACCATTACTGTTTAAACGGTAGTTACATAATGTCGAGTTTAGAAGGAAATTTTTGGATAAAGGTTACTTTTATGTATACTCAAAACTCATTTAATCTTTTATTTCGATATTAGTTAACTTTAACAGTCCATTAAGGAGTATGTTTTATTGACTGCATTGACAAGGGATATGAAATAGCGTCAATTCTAAATTGTTAGGCAATTATCAATCCTTTAAGGTGTCTTTTGTTTAGAAAATCAGCAATGCGTTCTCTTGTAATTGCCATAATCATCATTAATAATAACAATCATTACAGAAATGAAATGTTGTTGACATATTAATTTCAATTTTATGTAAAACAAAACTAAAGACACTGATTATATGATACATTGCTAGCATTTTTACTGTGGTCAATGAAATCACTGAAAATCTTAATCATGATATACCATTTACTAAATGGTATTTCGTTTTCGTTTTCAACTTGTTTCATGTGCATATAAACATTGCAGTTATTTCCCTTTCGGATTACCTGATGTTACCCACTTATCTGATTTGATTAGATGTCTTTTGGATGTCGTTCTTTTTTTTTTAGTTTTTGAAATAGTCAAAATCCTTATAATTGTACACATATCAAGTTGTTTGAAACAAACAGACATATTAATTCGAGGACAATTATTTTCTTCTTTTGTTTTGTTTTTGGGGATACAAACAAACAGTACCACATCACACATTTTATTACAATACAGCAATTTGAATCATAGATTGTACAACACAAGCACCACCAAAAAAGAACATGGAAAGATTTTTAACTTCAATTTTTGTTGTATTGGAAATATCCTGTTGTAAGGAATAAAACGATAATTTATTTCATATAAGTTTGAAAAGCTGTAAAATAATACCATAAAATAATTTTCATTTTGAAAAAATCAAATTCATATTAATTAATGGATAACGATTTTTAAAGAGTTACAATAAGGAAAACATATAAAAGACGAGAATGCAAACCTGATATTTTAATATTCTGATACAAGCAAACTACTTTTGATAAGTTTGAAAACATTTCAATATTTCCATTCAGTGTTTTATTGGCAGCTTGTGCGTCGGAATAGCAAATTACTTCATAAGTCTAGTTTTATTTCGTCATAAGTCGTAAATTTTCATTTGCAAAAATTTGCAAAAATTACAATTTGCATTTACCTTATATTGTCTTGTGTTTCCGTTATTGGACAAGTAGTTTAATTTTTCTTTATTGTAGTAAAATACAGTTTTATAGTTAAATACAATTTAAATCAGGGCTTATATTATGGTAGTTTTAGTAAAGTTTTCTTTTGCTCCATAGCGATAAATTTATTTATTTAAGTTAAAGTACTGCGAATCAAATTATTGTTGTTATTAATATAATTAAGCCGTGTCTTTTGAATGAATTTTAGTTTGAACGAAAACCACAAAAAAAAAAAAAACGAATTCAACAGACAGAGGATTTTAAAGATCTGAATTTAATTGTGTCTTCAAATTTAACAAACTTCGAAACGCATTTCAATTCTTGCAATAAGTAATTTTATTACAATCAAATTAGTGTATACCACAATAGCTTAAATGTGAAATCGATGGGCAGCAGATTTATGTATTGTATACTTGTGTTAAAAATTAAACTTATGCATGGTAATATGATGTTCATTGCATTGTTGCAGGAAGACTTTTATTTCAAAAACACTTTTCTGCACATTAGGACAGTTATTTAACATCTCGTGTTTTCGATTATACATGATTTTGTAAATAGTATATGCCACCTTTTGAAATGTTTAAACCTTAAACTTTCATACTTTTATAGCCAGAATATATCACAAAACTCAGTATTATCTCTCAAGTTTTCTCATTGTAATTTAGACTACATGTACGGATTCATAAAACCGACAATCAAAGTCCAAGCTTCTTGTTGTGCTGTCTGTTCAGCTTTTGTTTAAGCTATTTGATTTAGTCATATGACTTTTTTTTAATGTGTCGATTGTATAGTGTCTTGATTTCCTTCTCTTTATTTGAAATTAAAAAAAAAAAAAAAAAAAAAAAAAATTTTAAACCTAAAAAGTTATTACTAAAAATAGACAAAACGTATGGTAAATTTTAAAAGTAAACAATAATGTTGAATATTGGAAACATTTATTTCAAATTTCCTATGAAGACACAAAATTGATATAAAAAGACATTACATGGTTTTCACCTACGTGAACTTTTCGACGCCCCACAGTTTACCGGGGTGTTTTTCGGTTTCGTTTAACATTTTTTGAGAGCCTTTTATAGCTTATAATATGGTATGAATTTTGCTCATTGTTGAAGGTCGTATGGTGGCGTATGCTTACTTCTACGGCAATTAGTGTCTGATGGATAGTTGTCTTATTGGCAATCATACCACATCTTATTTTTTTTATAATGGTCCAAATGACCGTATTTGGTATAGGCACGAAATTTGCTTCTCTCTACTTCAAGAAGCTAGTCAAGTTAGCCGCAGTTGCCTGGTGAATACTGCCGTTCAAAACAAAATATATTAGATTGTGTAAGGTTTCACAAAATCTCATTATGAAATAAACTTAAATTGGTAGTATTTGTGAGAGGTCAGTAAATATTTGAAATCGTCAGACTATCGGATAAAAAATAATTTAAAAGTTGTACATCATTCTTGTACATTTGTAGATCTTGCTGTTGAAAATATAAGAAATTTAAATGGGTTAAATATATTATTTTTCAACTTTTGATCAATTTAAGACATTACGACATTATTAAATATTCAATAACGCATCACTAATCAAAAATCAGTAACAACATAATACTAAAACTCCCTATCAAAGCGGAACAACTCAAACTAAAACAAATATATCCCACTAGCCAGTGTATCAACCAACATATCAGTTCTTTGCTATTGAAGAAATTGATTTATCATTGTTAATGGATGTTTTCACGTTTTTAAGATTAAAACATTTACAAAAACAATGTGACAATTATTAAAATTTGAAATATATATAAATATTAACTCATCATAGAATCCAGGATAAGTATTTTGTACGCCAGAGGCTCGTTTTGCCAACAAAAACTCATCAGTGACGCTCTAGGGCATTTCCCCATCACGGAGGACATACCATGCACAAAACTTTCCCACAATAATCGTCACTAAAGCTAAAATTTTTCTCCGTGATAACACTTAATAATATGTACTTTTCGGCAATAAAGTTTATCGATAGGTTTTAGGTATTCCTATGGGCACCAATTGTGCCCCTTTAATATTGGACTTGTTCCTGTTTCGTTATGAATCACAGTTAATGACCAAACTCAGTAAAAACCCGTCTAAATTCCATTTAATTGATAACAATTACCGTTATCTTGATGATATTTTTTCGTTAAATAATCAAGAATTATAACTCTAAAGAACTTCTGAATAATTTTAAATCTCGATCTTTCTCTGAAATTAATTCTATCAAAACTTTTGATTTTTCAACCCTGTATACCTCCATTCCCCATGTGAAATTGGAAAAATCGTCTAAAAGAAATAATTCACAATGCTTTTCAATATAAAAATGGTAGCATACGTTATACTTTATGATACCATACGGCATATTTTGTTAATAGTGAACAAAAAGGTAAAACATGCTACACAGAGGAACATGTGATCAGTATGCTGGAGTTTCTTATTGACAAGATATTTGTTGAATTCGGAGGTAGAATTTTTTAACAAATTGTCGGCATTCCTATGGGAACAAACTGTGCGCCACTCCTTGACGACCTCTTATTTTCATATGAGTCGAAAATCCTTCAGACACTTGTGAAAAACAAGAAGATCAAAGAAGCCAGATTATTCAATTTCACATTCAGATATATTGATGATGTTCTTTCCATTAACAACCCAAACTTTTCTGATTGGGTTCCATTGATATATCCTCCAGAACTAGAAATTAAAGAAACAACAGACACGGCTTCCTCCGCCTCATTTTTAGATTTATACCTCGAATTTGACATAAGCGGTCACCTAGTACCAGAATCTATGACAGACGAGACGATTTTAATTTTGAAATTATCAATTTTCCCCACCTTAGTAGCAATATACCAACTTCATCTGCATATGGGATATACATTTCCCAACTCATTCGGTATCGTGCAGGGTTATGTCAAAGAACGTCTCGTCCTTTTTCTAAAAAAGTTCATCGGAAGATACCAAGACCTTGTTGATAAATATTCTGTATCAACTTCACAAATAATACATGATGGTCTTGAAGTATAGATTCTAGGTACTGATGTTGTTTATCATCTTAATTACGTGTTATAGTGTTCTTTTATTTGTCTTTGTAAATTATTAACCTTTACTGTTTAGTCCATTTTGGTAATATCCTTTTGGCGTGGCTCGGTACTTATACATCCCGCCAATTTGTTGTTGTGCTGTGGTAATTTTTGTATTCTTGTCTTTCATTTTGCTTATGTGCTTTGTCTATATGCCATTTTGTTTTCTATGTTGACATAGTTGTTTGTTTTGTAGTGATAAAGATTAAAACACAATGGTGACTGCTGTACCGCTATTTTTACATTTTTACCTATTATGTCTGTTTGTTTTGTTCACACATAGTTGTCAATATAATGGAATTTTATGCGACTGTCATACAAGTGAGAGGTTTAGCTAGCTGTAAAACCAGGTTTAATCCACCATTTTCTACATAAGGAAATGCCTGTACCAAGTCAAGAATATGACAGTTTTTTCCATTCGTTTAATGTGTTTGAGCTTTTGATTTTGCTATTTGATAAGGGATTTTCCGATTTGAATTTTCCTTGGAGTTCGGTATTTTTGTTATTTTACTTTTTATCTAAATATACTGCCGAAATTTACCCAAAGGAACTTTCTTTTTAATAAATCAAATATTAACAGCAATAATCGTTCTTTTCTAGATTTAGATATTTCAGTTTTACACGAGAAACTCTACATAAATTTACGACAAAATTGACGATGTTTCTTTCGCTTCTGGTTATTTCATTTTATGGACGCTGATGTTCCTTTGGCACCGTCTTACGGTGTTTATATATCCCAACTCGTTAGTTATGCCTGTGTCTGAAGTGACGTTTTGAAATTCAATTAGCGTAATCTATGTATAACTGGAAAATTATTAGGTCAGGGATTTTGTTACCACAAATTACTGAAATCCTTTACTAAATTATTCCATATATACAAAGATTTGATTTGGAAGTATGGCTGTACCTGTAGAAAACTTATTTCAAACGGAATAGCACATCCTAATTTTACGGTAATGTTGTTTACCGAGCCGGAAATTTAGATACGAACTTTTCAATCCTTTAAATAATTTTATTCTAAAAGGTTATCAATTCAAACTGTAATTAAACCTTTGAATATTGATTATTTTGGTATAAATATTGATTTTGTTATCAGTAAACTAAACACATGCTTAATATTATTGTTAAACACATTTGCACATTCACGGTTCTACAATCTGTCAATACCTATATTTTTGCATTGCACAAGGTCATGTTTTTTTTCTGACTTTTAATGACATCTTTAAAGATTGCACTTTGTAAATACAGCTGTTTAACAAACCACGCGTCTTTTGGTGAGATATCTAATATTCATAGATATTTTGTTTTGTTTACCTATTGGTTCCCAGATATGATCTCTATGTTTCATTCCATAGAGACACAACTTTGGAATTTTACCAGTATAAATAAAAATGAATAGCGGCCAAATTAAATTCTGAGGAAGACCACAAGTGAAGGGAGGGTAGTACTGAACTTTAGTATACGTTTAAACTCTTAGACGTTTGAAGAATATGCATGTTGAAAATATGCAGCGCAGCCTATGTTTTGACCATTGAAAAAATAGTAGTGCATATGAACTTTCAATTCTAGGATATAATTTTTAAGGAACTTCATAGTAAAAGTGGCACTGTTTTAGCCGTAAAAGGAGTTCTTATTGAAATTGCATTGTCTATCTTTACAGAAGTGCAACCTAAACTAAATCCATGGGATTTTGGATGTGTGCTGATTGATATTTTAGTCTTAGATACATGATTCTTTAATTAGTTGTTTTGGCTTTGAACTAGTTGTCAGTAACTGCAGTACACTCATGTATGTTCTTTGTGTCTTTTTGTTGTGAGGATGTAAAATTTCCCTGCCTGATCCAGGATGTTTTTTTCGATGTTTTTCTGCTTTGTATCGATTTGATGAGTTAGGCCATTTTCAACGGATTTTAATAGTTTGTTCTGTTGTACTGTTACACCACTGTCCGAGGTTAGGGAGGGTTGGCGCCTTCAATCAAGTTTAACCTCGCTACATTATATGTATGCCTGTCCCAAGACAAGAGGCTGTAATTGAGTGGTTGTCCTTTTGCTGTTTCTCTTATTTGTTTTCGTTTATTGTTTTGTATAGTTGGTTCTTGTGTTGTGCCGTTATATCACAGTCCCAGTCTTGTTGTGAGGGATGTAAAATTTCCGCCTGGTCCAGGATGTTTTTTTTTCGATGGTTTTCTGCTTTGTATCGATTTGATGAGTTAAGCCATTTGCCACGGTTTTTATAGTTTATTCTGTTGTACTGTTACACCACTGTCCGAGGTTAGGGAGGTTGGCGCCTTCAAACATGTTTAACCCTTCACATCCTTTATGTGCCTGTCCCAAGTCAGGAGCCTTTATTTCAGTGGTTGTCGTTAGTTCTTGTCTGTCATACTTGTTTAAAATTTCAAACATATATTTTTTGGTTATTTTACAACTATTCTTACAATACCAAAAAAACGTAGAAAGGACATATACTAATAACGACAGTATACTTAATGTGTTTATATCATGCATCCTCAACATTTCAACAAGAGCTATGAAGACATCAATTTCTAACTTTTGGTAAACTTTGATTAAGAATTATACTCGCTATTTGACACTGTAGATTGCGTCGAAACTGGTACATTTTGTACTTCATGCTATAATTTGCAATTTGCAAGATTACATTTACTTTGGAAAGAGTAGGTTGATCAAATAGTGATGTGTTTATTAGACGCTATGCAATTATTTAGTCATATAGAAATGGATGCTAAATTTCATATAGTAGCAAACTATGTATATACATGTATAATATATAATTCGTCTAAATAACAGCCCAACAATGTTAGATCTGTTAATTTGTGGAAGCAATTTTTGTTCTTCCTGGCCGGGATTCGAACTCATGCTACTGAAATATATATATATATAAATGCCTAAAAGTGTACGAAACAACATCAATATTAAAAAATATTAAATGTAAGTATCTATAATATTTCGGATAACAGATATCCTTCATGAGTATGATTATGATGTAAAATGAATCATATCAATCGATTCTGATTTAACTATTACAATCTTTAAACTTTATACAATTAATAAATCTAAAGATTGTTATAGTTAAATCAGAATAGATTGTATGATTCATTTACATCATAATCATACCATATCTAGCACGCCCTAGACCACTCTACCATCTAGGCTACATAAAAATATATATATAAATGCCTAAGAATGTAACTTTAACACACTGATGTGTTATAAAAATAGTTGTTATATTTTATATGTTCACGCAATATTTCGCTAAATAAATTATCTTCATCAGGCGACTGCAGCCATCCAGGTAAAATCGGATGCTGTAAAAAATTTTGCAGCTTATTGTTTATGTCCTTTAAATATATTTTGCAGCTTATTGTACATTGCAATTATTAAATCAAAACAAATAATTGTGTTAGTTAAATAGTAAGAAGTTCAAGATTTATTCCTTTGGTTTTTGATAATGTGTCAAAGAGACAACAATCCGACCAAAGAGCAAAAACAGCCTAAGGCCACCAATGGGTCTTAAACACAGCTAGAAAATCGCGTTTGATAAAACTGTTTTCATCTCTCAATTCAGTCCATCAGGTTCAAGAGTACGTAGCTGATGTATCTAAAATCTCTCTCTGTTTTCTACTCTGGGTGTCCCAATTTTGGTTGACCTCTAGTATTTGAAAGGTGATATTTTCAAAAGTATGTCCTGTTCTTAAAAGGTGTCTCTTGATTGGGCAGTTTCTCCTTTGGTCTAAATTGACAAGTGATAATAAAGTCTGATGTTGAATTTAGTTTCTGTTTCGCCAAATTATTGCCGCTTGCAAGTTCCACAAGTAAGAATATAAATACTATTTTCCGTTTTACAATTAGATGTAACATAGATGTTGTATCGCTGCTTTGTTACTGTGCTGGTGAAAGAGTTTTCAGTGTTCGCGAAGTTACAGCACTTACAATTACTTCTTCCACATTGTTTGTAACATCCGATTTTAGAGGTCTCTTGTCGTTTTTTTTACTTTAGATGTAACAAGTATGTCTTTGAGATTTTTGGTCTGCGATAAGCAATATCAGGAGGTGATGGAAAATTTCTTTTAAGGAAGAGTCATTTCTATAAGACGCCAGTGCTTACGGACAGTAGATGAAATATTTGTCAGATCGGGATGGAAGGTGACAACAAACGGAATTCTATCTGTGCGGGTCGTCTTATCTTTGTTGTAACCTTCCATCCCGATCTGACAAATATTTCATCTACTGTCCGCAAGCACTGGCGTCTTATTGAAATGACTTTTCCTGATTTTTATTTCAAAAATAAAAACAAAACGCAAGCACAAAAAACAGTTGTTTTCTTCTCCGCCTACTCAAGACAGCTTCAAAGATTCACAATGTATCCAATGTTCATGTAACCCTTTTATTTTGCCCAAAATTCATATACAAGAAATAAACTATTGGTTGCAGTCTTGTAATTGACTGCTCCATAGGCTTACATGTTAAACAGCTGATCTTTGAAAATAAAAAAATAAAAAATGCTACATAGAAAAATTTTTTCATGTTCATATCATGTATGTACTAATGTGAAATTGTGATTTAATCGAAAAAAAAGTGGGTCATGCCACGAAGAATAAAAAGTTATGTAACCCTGAAGTCAAAACTATTTTTTTCTACTTTCTGTTTGCTGTTTTTACTAAGCCGCACCACTTCCAGTAAACATGGTATCCTTCCACTTTCCTGGATTGATATCCCCAAAAAGATGCAAGATTTTTTTTAAATCTATATATATGTTTCAATTCAGCATAAACTTTTAATCAAACAGAAAAAATTGAGTCCAGAAAAAAATTCAGAAAAAAAAGGACTATTTTATTTCCCTCCATGTTTTGACATGCACCGGAAACTGGAGTTGTAATACAAGACTGGTACCTATAACTGTAATGACATGTCTTTAAAAAATAAATCATTTATTTTGTTTCATTAAGTAGCCATATTTGAACATAAAAAATGCCATTAAAAGAATTGTTTAGTTGTATTATTAAATATAATCCCAATATTAAAGGAGTACCCTTTTCTGAAACAAGGCAAAATTTGGAAATAAGTCATGCCTATCAAATGATCTGTAAATCTCATTCTGGTCTATCTTTATGAATGTTTACTAATTATTTGGATACTGTGAAGCTAGAAGAGAGTCCTTATCTTTTATTTTTATTTTTTTCCTTCTCTTTGATTGAACCACATTCAATATTTTACCCCTCCCCCTTTTTTCCATGAAATTTATCCAAGTGGGCCTCTTGTTTAAGTCAAATTGAAAAACTACCCCAAAACTTTTTCATATTGAAGAATTTGTTGCAATACAACTATCTAAAGACAAGAATGGCCATACCTTTCTCTTTTGACTACATGTCTTTATACATGCCTACTATATGATGATTTTAGACTGTATTTCACACCCCATGCATATAAAATTTGCAATAAAATTAAAGAAAAACAAAATGAATACTCAAGTTGGTGTTTTTGGTAAGAATATTGATTACTTGTCACACCTAAGCACAAAATCCTTGTCATGATGGATAGTTTTAGAAAAATCTACTTTTTAAACAAATTTTTAACCCAAATATGGAATTTGCAATTAACCATGCAGTGCCGCAGACAGGAAAATAAGTCATAGACTCTTGTAAAGTGAAAATTTTGTAAAATCTTTTCACCAAAAGTTCATTTATATATATTTTACCTAAATGTCAACAATTGAGCCATAAAAATAACCCTGAAGAAAAAATTACTTCAGTATGTAGCTGTCTCTTCAACTTTACACTGATTTTCAATGAAACTGCGCAACTAGAATTTTCATCACAAGAAGAAGATTTCATGGAGGAAAAATCTTTCCATGTTCTTTTAAATTAAAAATCATGTATGTAATACTACCAGAATCTCAATTTACCTCAAACTGTTGTGCTTTATATCTTTTTATACTTTTGAATGGTGTCTTGTATAAAAATCAAAATTATTACATAATTTCAGTTT
>JAASAO010002769.1:0-13209 GCA_017311375.1 Mytilus coruscus
GATTTTTTATTACGAAATGGCTAATTTCAGTTCGGGTGAGGTTTTGGAAATTGTATCAAATGTTTGGACTCTGGTGTAATTTTCCTACGATACAGAGTAAAATGTTTTGCACCTTAACACCAATATTTCTTTTCATAAAAGATTTCAATAGCTTATTAAATATCATGTACCAAAAATTAAAGCAGATTTTTAATGTATTTTCTTTCGATATGAGACCCAAATAACAGCATATCAAATAAGGTAAAAACAGAGTCAGTCTTTTATAAGAGTAAATTATAATCTTTTAACTTAAGTTATTAATTTAATATTCTCGATTTCATTAATTTCAAGTAAGTGCATTCTTAAAATATTCAACAGTTCTTTTGACTTGTAAAGTTAGGTTATATTTTAAAATTTGAATACAAATAATAAATATTAATTTAATTTGAATGTAGGATCTTACATTTACAGCAATTACGGTATGTGAAAATCAAGACTTGCATAAAAATATCACAATATTAGAGACAGTGGCGTCATTTTTCCTCAGAGCTTTCAGCTCTTTGATTAAATCATAATTGTTGATAGCCTTTTCTGAAAAGATTTAAATGAAATAAATAAGGATGGAAAAATACAAGTTAAAAAAACATTAGGTAGACGTCAATTGACTTTAAAACGCTCCCATGCTCTGGCTTTAATGTGTTAATTGTACTATAAGTGAATCTATTAACTACTAGTCATCAAATATTAAAAATGCACAAAAGCAGCATTTGACAATATCTGTTGTCCTGTATTCAAAGTAAACACCTGTGTTATTTATTGTCTGAAACAGACTTATAATAATAACTTCACATACTGTGAGTTTTGTATTACATTAACATAAGGCTTGGTCTATACTCATCTGCAGTTGTATCTTGTAATTTTCCATGATAGAATATATTCTGATTACATATGTGATAATGTTCTTTGTTCCTGACATTTTACAGACAAAGAGAAATACTCAATTCAGAAATTTGCCTAAATAATTTTCTTTGTTAATAAAGCAGTGTCTTCTTTCAATTTCACTATACATATATAAACCAGTCTTTACCACTTCGTTGCTTGCAAACCCTTTGATTTCTAAAAGTGATTGAGCTCAATTTGATTGAATATTATTTGTTTTAATAAAACAACTGTATTAATAAACCTGTTCAGTATATCAGTAGACTAAATATTCATTGTTTAAATTTTATGTTAATTGTAGTAATTATGCTTGTCCAATATGTGGTGAATCAATGTTGAACATGAAAGAAGTATGGGAGAATTTAGATGAAGAAATTGCTAACTGTCAGATGCCAGAAGAGTATAAAGATTATCTTATACAGATTCTATGTAGAGATTGTCATAAGGTTTGTCCAAAATAGATATATAGAGAATATCATATGGCTTTTTCAATATCACATCCGTATCAACCCGAGACACCAATATAATCCCAAGAGCTCTGCTCGAGGGATTATATTGGTTGAGGGTTGATACGGTGTGTGATATTGAAAAAGCCATATTATATACACTTTATTATATACATATACCTCACGTAGATGTTTTTTTTTATGTGACATGACGTCATACAGATAAGGAGGTTTGAAATGACGTTATACAGATTATAGGTTTGACATGACGTCATACAGATTAGGGGTTTGATAAAGCCTTTGCAACAGTGACTGCAATCGATGACGTGACGTCATACAGATTAAAGGTGTGATAAAGCCTTTGCAACCGTGCTGATATCGATATCATCATTATATAATGAAAAGATGTGGAATGCTTGCCAATGAGACAACTATCAACCAGAGACGGAATGAGGTTGATGTAAGCATCTATAGGTCACTGGATAGCCTTTCACAATGAGCAATCCAATACATAAAATTAGCTTTGACTTGCTGTAAATTCAGAAATTAATATGTGCATTTATTATTATCGAGAATCCTTGATTACTGGCAAAATGAAATCTAATTAATGTGATGCAATATAAAGGAAAATCACAACTGAAATTTGAATGATATAATCAGGGCACTGTTCAGAAAGGTCAGTTGTGATGTCACTATGATTTCATAACCATGTTGAATTAGTGGTTCTTGTGAAATTCAAGAAGTCTTAAGCCCTGAAGTAAATAACCAAGACAAAATTCAAATATATGAATACCAATATCTGACAGGTTAATGTATTATAAATATGTGAGAGGTGTTATTTAATAAAATACTTTTTAGTTTTCAAATTCAATACATACATATTTGAGGATAATGTAGCCATTATATGAATTATTTTCAGATAGTTAAGAAGTATTATCCATCTTATTAAGTAGGATGTTGTTTTTTTTTTGTGTGTTCTTTTTTTTTCTAAGTCAAAATCTACATAGAATATGAGGGAAAGGAAGACATTAATTGACATCCCCATAGTATTGAAGGATTGAAGCATACTGTCTATAATAACACAAACATCTTACAGGTTGAAATATTACTACAAAATTTATCCAACTACAATTTGTGATGCATACGGTAAAGAAATATGTAAACCCTCTGTTTTTATCAATTGTCACAAGTTTACAAAATCTGGATTAAAATGTGAGGATAGTCTGAAAACTTTTGACTGAGTAAATTTACTCTTTATGTGATGAAAATATTTTCTATTTACAGGAAAGTAATGTAGTTTTCCATGTGTTGGGATCAAAATGTACTGGGTGTGGCTCGTACAACACATGTAGAACAGCAGGACCCAAAACCAATAACCCGAATGTAGAATCTGGTGCTAGCAATACAAGTCAACCAAACCAGGCATCTAACAATGTGTCAGAACCTGTTGCAGCTAACCAGCCATGGCTAGAGATGTTAGAATCTGAAGGTACAGCCGAACAAAGTGTACAAACTTCAGATGAAAGAAAAGAGCCAAACACTACAAATGACCAAAGGTCAACTTAACTGACATATTAACAATTGAATCTTTCTGTTTAAGGTTTTTATTTCTGGTACTGTAAGTTATGAAGAGGGTTTTTCTGATTAGATTTATAACCTAGTAATGGAATACTGACTATGATTTGTGATGTGATATGTTATATAGTAAGTTTTCAGCCCTCATTGTATGGGACAAACAGCATGAAAATCCAGATTTGCTGTCCCAAGAATAAATAATGAAGATTTTTGTTGATATTCCCTTTACTTGTGCACATTCTATGTGTTTATATTTTGTATTTTTAAGTGTTCTTTTTCATGAGAGAGAAAAAAACACAGAACAAAAATAAAATACTGGTATAGCTCTTACATTTTTTAACCGGATTTTCGAAGGAAATATTGGTTATTAATTTGGGGATGTATGGCGGGTAGGCGTGCGGGCGGGTGGGCTTGCAGCTGCCAAACAGTGTCTCCACAATAACATGAATACCCTTTGACAATTTTTTTTCAAATTTAAATATGTTGTTTCCTGGCTCTTACTGAAGGTTGAGTTCAATTTTCAAGATTTTAGTATTTCTCCTTTTTGAGTTATCACCATTTTTAATATCCAAAATTGGTATTTTTAAATATTTTTCTCTCTTGTTATCATATTATGACTAAGGTAAAGCATATGGTGAAAGTCTTATCACACAATTATAATTGGAGTGACAGATTTATTTGAAAATTTTCTGTTTCCTGATAAGATCTGTAGGATTGTATATATAAAGTTTGAAATTTACTAGTAGGACTGTATAAATGAAGGTTAAAATTTACTGTTCATTATTAGACACTTTGAAGATAATTACAGATAAGTTTTATAGGTTTTAAGAGTTAGACATTTTGAAGTTAATAACATTACTAATAATTATATACGTAATGTAAGAGTACTTTGTTAAAAGGTTAAACCATAGTTCTGTTCAAGGGAAATAACCCTTCAGTTTGCAAGCATGATTTTCATTATTAATTTTTCTTTTCTTTGGTAAATTGTTTGAAGAATTTTATGGTGTGTTTGTTATTCTGTAAAACTAATTTTCTGAGTGATATATGTATACAATTGTTTTGTTGTGTCTGTTAATTTTAATTTTACTTGATCCTGTTTGGGGTTCTAGATTTGAAAATTCATAAGATAATAATCTATTATTTATAAGTTTAAAAGTTAAAATTAAGATAAGATAAGTTGCAGATCTATATTAGTATGTTACAAATGAAAGAAAAATATTGGGAACTATCAACTATATATATAAAGTTTGATTTTGATTTTATACACTAAGTGATAAGATAACACACATCTGGTAATTTTCATTGCAATCACCAAATTATAATTGGAGTGACAGATTTATTAGGAAACTATTATTTATATTTGATTATAATTTAAAATAAATATAACATCATATCTCTTTACATCATATCTAATTTTAGAGTCTATGGTTAAATCATATTTAATTTTAAATTAACATGATTAGTTCATGGAAATAAAGTTTCAGTTATTTCCATTTGAACAGAAATGGTTTAACTAAGAAGTATTTCATCAAAAATTGAATTCTTGGGGTTCTTTGATATGCTGATTCTAGCAATGTACTTAGCATTTGGATATTGGACCATAATAGGTAAATGTTCAATTTCAAATTTTTCAGTTCTTTGACCACATTTATTTTGTGTCACAAACCCATGCTGTATCAAATATTCAATCACAATCCAAATTCAGAGCTGTTTTAAGCTTAAATGTTGTGTCCATACTTGCTCAACTGTTCAGGGTTTGACCTCTGCAGGAAAATCCGGTTTGCTGTCACTCTGACAGCCTCTTGTCTTTCAGTACAATCATTTAACTCAAGTTTCACTAGAATATTTAATGGTTAAAGTTTGTGCAGTTTTCACATCAGTGGGGGTATTATCAATGACATTTATAAGAATTTAATTGTTAAGTACAAGACATTTCAACATTTGGGTCATTGCAGTCTACATTTGAAACCTTAGTGACCTTTGGTAGCTTTTGTGTTTACCTAAACAGACATTTAGTCTGGTATATAAATTGTACTTTATCTGTGTACAGCATTTAGTGTATTTTATCCATGCTTAGCATTTAGGGTATCTCTTTTGTGTTAGTTTGTGTGTTATTGAATTTTAAGCTAATTGCCAAAATATAATTTGCAAAATCTTTCGCCATGATAAAAAAATATAATTGTAAATACATGCCAAAATCCTATCTGAGAATTATGTTTCATTTTTGTCTCGCATGCGATAAAAGGGCAACATAGGTGTTGCTTTTCCGGCTGTGATGTAGGGCGGCGTCAACAATTGCTAAGTTTTCTGTTGAAGTCAGTTTGATAGGAACTACTTGTGATAGATCAATGATATTTTGTATAAAGTTGCATTACTGTCAGTACATATTAGTTTGATAACTATTTCGAGGCCCTGGCCCCTAGATCATGATCCAGTGACTTTGAAATTAATTATCAATTTTCAATGCTAAGTTTTCTGCATAAGTCAGTTTGATAAGAACTACTTGTGATAGATCAATGATATTTTCTATAAAGATGCATTACTAGCAGTACATAGCAGTTTGATGACTTATTTCCAGGCCCTACCTGCTAGGTCATGGTTCAGTGACTTTGAATTAATTAGTAATTTTGCTGTCCTCAGATTGTTTTTTTTTTCAAATCTTCTGCCAACTGGAGAGACAAATCTCTGTGTCAACAGTTTATTATTTAACTAACTTCTATCCAAACATATTATAAACAATAGTTTTGTTGAATATTTTATGATATATACGTAGTAACAATGAAGAAAACTTTATTTAAGTGTAAGAAATTACTGTAGGTGATATCAGAGTCTTTTGTTAGAGAGATTGAAGACGTCATAATACATATTAAGAACCTTTTGGAATCTTTTGCAGGTGTCATTTGAATCCTTTAACATACACTATACAGGTTGATTTGATTATTTTACACAAATGATTCTAATTTATTTGAAATATTACAATTTAAAGTGTACTTTTTATGAAGTAGTGAGTAAATAATTAAATCAAATGCTATAAATATTTAGATTTACTTTAAACCTACCTCAAATTTCTATTTAGTAAACCTTAATTTATGAAGTAATGTTAAATTTAAGTAATAGATTTTTACCCAATGTATTTTTGATGTAAAGGATGTAAAGATTAATTAATTATTTATTGCATATCATGCAGGATTTTCTTTCAGACATTATATTATTTTTACACTGCCAATTGTCTTCAACTGTAGATACTGAATATTGTTCGATATGAAGAAAAATAAAAAATGGAATTTACATAGATTTTCTTTTGATTCATTGATGAGGAGGTATTTTGTGAACAAAAATATTTCATTATTAATCTTTAAACCTAAATTTTATAGACTATTTTGATATTGATTAGGCATACTTAGAGATTAGCAGTTGTTTGCATTAAGAAGGTAAAATTGCCCTTTGGGCTAAGAAATTAACTTATAGGAAAACATTACGTATAAAAAATGTTGATCCACTTTACATTCTGATAAGGTAAGATGTTAGAGGGAAAAGATCAATATTCTGTCACCCAAGAGAAGATAAATATTTGAAAGGTAACATATTAATGTATTGAATTTACAATATTTATATTTGATTGTTTAAACATGTAGCTGCATGAGCTGCCTTTATTTGTTACCCCATTGTATACTACCCTTGCTATGATGTAACCTTAAGTAGAACATACATATTTATAATAACATTCGGACTGCATTTTTAAATGTACTGTGTAATCCGACAAAAATGAACATGATATATTCCTGTTGTTTTAATATGGAAACTGTTTCAGTCTTATATAATAAAACATGTTAAAACAAATTAAGACTTGTTCAAGCAGAGAATTAAGGAAATTGACAATGAATATGAAAGAAGTTGAACATTTGTCTGTACATAATTTTTCATTTTCAAGATGCTGTGTAGTATTCAAATATTTCGAACTAATGTCTCTTTTCACATAGAATTATGATGATGAGTCCCACATTCAAACCATCTGAATGATAAACACAGAGTACATATAGGTCATGGAATCAATTTAGAGTTTAATATGTAAAGCAAAATGATTGCAAAAGGAGAAAGCACTCATTTATTCCAAAATGGCCAGCAATTGTTTCTCTCATTCATGACTCCAGTAAGAACGCTTTTTAATGAAAGAATACTTGATTTATCAACATAAAAGTAAAGTGAATGCTGTTACTACCAACTACTTTAATATGGTCCTTTGGATACTACAGATACAGTTTGAGAAGCTTAATACCTTTACAGACACATAGAAATTAACTGTAATACCATTAACGGTAACAGTGTAACTGCACCAGATGCGCTTTTCGACAATTAAAGTCTCTTCCGTGTGTAAGGACTTGTTAACATGAAATCTTAATGACTATGAAATATCTCCCAATGCCACTGTGAACTTTCAATATTTATGCAATAACATTTAAGCACCTACATATTCTGGAGTTTATATAATTCTCCTTTGAAATAGTATTCCTGATCTTGACTAAATAGATGGTTTGTTACTTATAAGGAAGCTTCTAAACCAAGCCTTGTTAATAAAGTCTTCTTTGTGAAAGGTTAATGGATTCCATAGAAAATGAAAGGATATGGAGTAAATGTACATGGGACAAAATTGCACACAATACATAGAAAACATAGAAAATTATCAATGAACAGGGCTTTTATTCCTTTTATTCCATCATTACTTAGTGAACTATAAAAGAAAATCTGTGTCTTGAATGACAATGGCTTTGCTTCATTTTTCATAGCCACATCCCTGTCCTCCTGTTCTCTTTTCCTAGTTTATTACTTTCATTATATGTGACGTACCGTCATGATCAACACAACAGGCTCTACTAGTAAAGCAGAAACTGCTTACCCTTCTATATACAGCAGTATTTCATTGTTCTAAACTTCCTATTTTGTTCAATTGATGTTAAAGAATAAAGCTAAATTATCATCTCTTTAGTAGAACATTATCAATATAGTGATTAATCCCATGATATTTAAATGCACAAGATCTTGTTTTTCCCCATACTACGAATAAGCCTGTCTGTCTGCCAAGTTCAGTCTTAACTTCAGAACTTTACTGGGGGTATACTGTCACAAAAACACCAATTTAAATTAGCACAGGAAATGGATTTTGGGGTAATAGATCGAGAACATATGTTGGAATTTGAACCAACCTTTGATATATGGAGAAAGATTCCTATCAACAATGAGGTTGAGTTCAAAATAACAGCTAAAGATGTTACTTTGGATTTGAAACAAACTTCAAACTTTTATAGCTTGCTATGCGGTATAGATTTTGTTCATTGACAAAGACCGTGCGGTGACCTGTATTTGCTAACATATTCTTCATTTGGTCCATGGTGGATAGTTGTCTCATGTTTTATGTCAAAGAAACTAACCAGACCTAGTTAAATGTGTGCAGAAAAAAGATTTCCGGATAAGAACCCAAGAACCTTATTTTCGATTTATCCCAAATTTGGATATATGGTAACATGTCATCATATTTTTCAACAAAGGAGAAATAATCAAATTGACGTTTACGTGAAGACATCAAATTTCGAATAAACCTTTCCTGAGGAGGACACTCCCTTTCCTATTTTTTCCTGTCTTATGATTTACTGTGTTTTTTCTCAATTAAATTGTGCATTTTTTTAAATTTGGTAAATAAGAATATAGATTTGTTTCGATGTTTGTGTCTAGATGTTTGTCCCAGTACAGTTGTGAGGTTTAGTAACTTTTGAGGTGTTTTTATTCTTGTTTGGTTTTTTTTCGAATGTAATTTTAAACCACATTTCAACAGATCCGAATTAATCCGGAAGTGATGGGCAGTTCTGATTCCATTAGCATAGGTCGTGTTATAAAGCCTATGCATGTACAAGTAGAATTGATTTTTCTAACATTTGAACTAGGGGAAAACCAATGCTCAACAGCGTGTGTAAAATGTTGCGCAAATGAATCAACTTGCGTTAAAACACGCTCCATGACATTACCATCAGAACAAAAGTCATAAAAATGAGATAAGCAATAAGGCATGTCGAGTCGATTGAGCGTGCCAATTATGGTTTAAATGCCAAAAAGCACCAGTCCGACTATCCAATGGTATGTTTATTCTCTATAGATTTCTTCAAGAACGAGGCACTGAATCATTCAGCAGAACTAATGAAACAGGGACCTTCACCGATATAGTTGTGTCAGTGGAGTAATTGTTTACAGCGTTTGCAATACTGTTGTTGAATAAAAGAAAAAGGATTATTCAGCATGCATTGTTAACTACATGCTGAATTGAAATATTGAACTTGCTTCTGATGCTTCAAATGAGTCGAAGCATGATGTTGCTTTCCAAAAACTAGCAGAAAGTCTACACGATGATCCGTTTGTGAAAAAAAAGCATTTTCGTTGTATAGATACATATTCTTCCTTTCTTCCAGAAGAAATGTGTATCAAGTATACTGCTAAACTATAGCAAAACTAGAAAATTGTTGTTAAGACTCAAAGAGGACAGGGAAGATCAAGTATGATATCCAGTAGCTCAATTAGTGTTTTCAGGGCCATTCGCCGAATATTATTTTCAAAGATAGAAACAAGTTTGGAAAATGATTCCATACCCCCAAACACTCTGAAAATCACACCCTTCATGATGCGGAAAAATATTTCAAAAGCAGTTTACGATCGTTCGAAATTTCAAATGATTACTATCCACCTCTGACAGAAGTTTTTATTCCTACAGCTTTAGAATGTATTCCTACCTCTCTGATAAATATTTTTGCCTGTTAAGTAGACAATATCTTTTCATATAGAGAATGATTACAATGCACTCTCATGTGATACTGTACGGAAATGTATAGCTTTAGCTGAGTGTGTTATAGCTCTGCATTAAAAATCCAACATACACCTGATCAGAGATGGTAGGGTATTGTACAAATTGGAATAGAGAATGGAAACGGGGAATGTGCTAAAGAGACAATAACCCGACCAAAGAGCAGAAAACAGCCAAAGGCCACCAATGGATTTGCAACGCAGAGAGAAAATCCTGCGCCCAGAGTGCTTCAAGTTGACCCCTTAACAATAATGTATACTAACACATTAAGTCTTTATGTAAAAAGGTACAACAGATTTGGGAGATTTGGCCAAGGACTACTGTAAAACCGTAATAGCTTATTTTGAAAACTTCGAGTGTGCCGTAGACGTGTCTGATCGGTATTATGTGGAACATTCTACAAAATCAGCAGAAAGAACAACGAGGTCTGTTTCAAACGGTGGTAGATCTAAGGTTATTTATGTCATTGAAGGCTGATTAATTAGAGATTGTAAGACATTTCTATGTACACCCGGAAATAAACAGGGGTTGATAAAACTTTCAGGTCACTATGCACTCCGCACTACAATGAATTTGATTTGCAAGACCAGGACAAATATTCCTAGCGGGATCTTTTTAAAATCGAGAGACTGTGGGATAATTTTGTGCCGGAATTGTAAGTGAATGTAATCAGTTGTTCAGTATACACAGGAAGAGGCAACTACGTGAATTATTCTGCCGTTTATGTTTGCTAATGAACAGATGATAAAAAGTAATTCCAGGGGTATTAAAATCAACAGACACTTATGAATTACTTCTTTGTATAAGGTATTTTCCACAGACGTCAAACATAATGATTTTTTTGTGCTGTCAGACTGCATGCGTTTCTTTAACCAAAGACGCAAAACGGTCTATACATGTTCACGACATATGAAAAGTTATTGGACCAGTGATGTCTGGAACACTAGCAGCTGTTCACGCTCTTACATGATACGACACGTCTTCTTTCTTCGGAATTGGCAACAAAAAAAAACAACAGTTTATAAGGTGTCGAAATAAAACTCATGCATTGAATAAAAGTTTGTCAATCTGACTGGTTTTAATATTGACACATCTGATGCAATGGAAAGTCAATTCGTCGGTGATCTTTATGACCACAGAGGCAATGCTCAATCAGTACTTGGTGATCTCAATAAACTCAAGAGTGAAGTCGGCGCTATCTAAGGATGCTTTCTTAGTGAGACTACCTCCTTCAGAGGCATCATTCAGACAACACGTTCTTCGAGTTTCACTCTAATTTTACGTCTGGATGAATGCTTTAATCACCAAACCATCACCTAGATCACCTGAATAGAAAATGGGAAATAGCTCCATAGTTCCAGTATATTTTGAAGGTCCAGTGTCCTCTGACTTTTTACAGGACCTTGTTTGTACATGCAAAGGCAAAAGTATTTGTAGCAAATATTGATGTATGCTACGAACAGAATGTGTCGTGCACAAGCATTTGTTGTTGTCATGGCAGTGGTGATTGTAGAAACCAGCTTACTCGTCATACTGTTTTAAGGGATTGATACAATAAGGATGATGATTGACATATGTATCTCTCTCTCTCTCTCTCTCTCTCTCTCTCTCTCTCTCTCTCTCTCTCTCTCTCTCTCTCATCTTTGAAAAAGAAAAAAAAAAAAAAAAAACTAACAAACAAACAGACCTGCCCTTGGTCTCTCAGGTCTTGACGCGGTTGGTGCGCTTTCAAAACAACTAGAGATATATTTTTGTATCAAATATTTCGGAAGTAATACATACAATGACATCGACATATGTGTTAAGTAGTATTCCGTTACCTTTTCAAATGTACGTGCATACTCCTGTTTAATGTTAGTGTAATATATATCTGGACAGCTTTATTTATATCGTAATCTCTGTGAATCGTGTTTATTTGTAAATCACATAAAATGTATATAGATGGCTTTAAAAGCGATTGAGTCAAGTCTACTTCATTGCTTGTGACCGCTTGTGTTGTTTTATAAAAAGGGGGACACAAGTTTTCAATATGCTATTACTCTTGTACTGATTGACCTATTTGCATAAAAAAAAACTTGATACACTATCGTGTTTATGCTGACACTTATGCATCAAGAACAGTTTATTAATGATTCAACATTATTTTGGGTATAAATAACCAATACTGAATTTCATCATTTTTTCATTGAATCATGAACCGGATGTTAACTTTACAGTACTTATTTCTTCTATTTCCTTTATGGCATGTTTACAAAACTTTTATAAAATGTCTTAATATGTTGTCATATATTATTGCGTAGCTAAATATATAAAATATATTTTTTTTTCCGATAATTTCCGTAGATAAAGATATTTTTTTTTTCATTTTCTTACATGTTGAAAGCGGGGGTATTCATCAAAAATCTCTGGCAATCAGGCATATATATGACAAACTCCATTTGTGCAACATTTCCAGAGCATGATTCCATAGAAATTTTTTTCTCAGTTATCATGAGGGGTCACCGAGATATTGACCTTGGACCACAGTTTTAAAAATTCTGCACCACTTTGGCACTCTACGACAGGCTTAATGAAAGAGCATTATATTTATCTTCAAAATAAGACCAAAATTAGCCGTGAGGTATTTCGGTCCATTAAATTTTCAAATTTACCTTACTTGTCACCGAACTGTATGCTGTTTATAAAATGTTATATATTCGATAAACTAAGGTTTTTTACTACATGTAAATATTGCCTGAGCCGAATTTGCACAATTTTTCGGAATTTAGGGTTGTAATGATCTTTAACTTCGTTTTTGATTTAACCATCAACATGTTATGATTCAAACGCCTCTTATGAGTCTTTTGTAGACAAAACACTCATCTGGCTTTACCAATTATTAGCCTTGTATCTTTAATGAGTTTTTACAATCACATGGTTGATGAAACTGCTGGTGAACGTTTTGTCCCGTAGGGTATCACCAGCCCAGTAGTCGGCACTCCTGTGTTGCTATGAAATATCATTGAAACTGTCATTTTCTGTATATGTATTGTTTCGAAACACTTAAGCTTATACACAAGGCAGAGATGAACTTATACAAATTTGGCACAACTTTATGGCATATTTCGTTTTTCATGCTTTTCAACTAAGTTTTTTATTTGGTTTTTCGACTGTTTTTATTCGAGCACTGATGAGTCATATGTAAAAGAAATGTCCATATGGCTTACCGAATCATAAGCCTGACATATATGATCAGTTTTAAAATATTTTTTTTTTCACATTTTCCGATCCCTACTTTACGAGTTTATCAACTGATGAAAATAACACTATATCAATTTGATACGTCCGAAGCACTTTTCTGAAGTTACCTTCACCAGGAACGTTCAAACATAAAAACTTTGAAAGCCCCGGATGTATAAGAACTTGAATACGTGAGGAACTATATGA
>JAASAO010000210.1:0-27838 GCA_017311375.1 Mytilus coruscus
TAATTATCGGCCTATGATAATAATATGGAGATGAAATTATTTTTTTAATATTGACTTTTAAATTTGAACTTTGGTAAGGGGCACTTCAATGTTAATTGATAGGGGTGCCGCTGGGGTTCTGTTACCCCACCTTTTCATATAATTTATATTTCAAAACGAATGGAATACCAAAGTGTCAAAAGATAAAATTGGTTGATAAAACACAACCGAGAACACCAAGAAAGTTGACAGTGAAGAAGTTATGGGAACTTATTGACCTTGTCTTATATTTCTGATAGTTTTCCGACCTATACATATATTTAAGCCTGAAAAGGTGACCTATTCCAGCGGCACGTCCTATTATCTTGTATATAGGACTCGGGGGGTCTACTTCAATACTTAATTCATAGAGGGTGCCGCTGGGGTTCTGTTACCCCACCCTTTTCATTTATTGCGTAGGTAAAAATGTAACCTTTTCCCCATAATGCTTGGGTTTCATGTAGTGTAATGTAAGACTAGAATACCAGTGTCAAAAGAGAAAAATTGGTTGATAAAATCACACCCGGGAACACCAAGAAAGATGACAGACGAAGAAGTTATGGAAACTTTATTGACCTTATCATATATTTCTGATAGTTTTCCCGACCTATTCACATATTTTCAAGCTTGAAAAGGTGACCTATTCCAGCGGCACGTCCTATCACCTTGAATATAGGAAGTGCCCCCTCCCGAGATAAATACGCAGCCTCGTAGGGTAAAAAGGAGGAATTTTGTCCATACCAAGCATACATTGTCCATTCATTTTCTAGTGGCAGTCCATATATTTTTTGTGTTAACAAGAGTGCACAAGCTGAAATGTCTCACCTGCTTTACTAATCATCATTCCTGATTGGTTTTATGTTGATATTCCAAAAGATAAAGTTTTACTACAAGTATCAGAACTAGATGTGTCGGAACGACACGAATGGCCCTGTCTCAAAAAGTTGAAAATCTGCAATTTCAACAACACATGTGGACACAAACATGCATGGATAGTATCAAGCTCTCAAGACCAATACTAGTTTGATGAAAAATATCCTTGATCAATGAGTAGTTAAATTTCAAACTATCAGCAAACAGGAATTTGATGTACTGAAGATGTGTTGAAACGACATGAAAATCAGCATATTGGAATGAAATATATACTTGATCTGTTACTCATCATGGTAGACTCACATATCAAAAATCAGCGCAAAATCTGAATTAAGGCGTATAGAAAAAAAGTCTATAACTGTGATTTTCAAAGTCCAAAACCCATAACTACGACAAAAATCAGCAGAGCAGAACGAAACTTAAACTTGATCTGTAACACATCATGGTTAACTCACATACCAAAATGAACCCAATATCTGAAGGCGTTTAGAAAAAAAATCCGTATAACTGTGATTTTCAACAATTTATGAAAGTCCAAAGCCCGTAATTTCGGCAAAAAATTAGCAGAGCGGAACGAAACTTGAACTTGATCTGTAACTCATCATGGTTAACTCACATACCAAAAATGAACCCAATATCTGAAGGCGTTTAGAAAAAAATCCGTATAACTGTGATTTTCAACAATTTATGAAAGTCCAAAGCCCGTAATTTCGGCAAAAAATTAGCAGAGCGGAACGAAACTTAAACTTGATCTGTAACTCATCATGGTTAACTCACATACCAAAAATATAATAATCAGGCCAATATCCGAAGGCGTTTAGAAAAAAAGCCGTATAATGGTTTGTTGCGGATGACTGAATGACGGACAAGGGTAAAACTATATGGCCCCGACAACTTTGTTGCGGGGCCATTAAAAATTATTATTATCAATGATCATGAAAATGAGACCAAGGTCAGATAAACCAATCCAAGCCAGCCTTACACAGTGGCGGAACCAGAATTTTTTCATAAAAAGAGGGGCTGACTGCCTAAGGGAGGCCTGCTCCATTCATGCTTCAGTGATTCCCTATATAATCAACCATTAGGCCCTCCCCTTAAATCCGCCTCTGTTACAATCATCCCATCAACCAAATATTTAGAAACATATATATATATATATATATATATATAGTAAAAAGTATGAAAATGAGGTTAAGTTCAGAAAAACCCTGCAAGACAGGCATATTTGTTTTCATTCATTATTTTGTACATAAATCATGCCATTAGTTTTCTCATTTGAATTGTTTTAAATTGTACATTTGTCATTTGGAGGCCTTTTATATCCAACTATGCAGTATAGGTTTTACTCATTGTCGAAGGTCGTATGGTGACCTATAGTTGTTTATTTCTGTGTTATTTGGTCTCTTGTGGAGTGTCTCATTTACAATTATATCACATCTTTTTACTTAATATTTCAATATATACATTTTATAATCATTATAAACCATACACCAAATATAATGACCTATTGATTACACAATGTAGCATGTTAAAAGAGGACTTCCCATTGACCAATGAACCATGCAAATGTGGTCAATGACAACTGCCAGACAGACATGTACTCCTTACATTTGTGGATCATTGCATACATATAGTTTATCTTCTACATGTACTTTTAATATTAGAAAAACAGACAAAACACAAAAACATGACACTGACAAATGACCTATTGCAAACAGTATCTGATAAACAACCCTAATCAGGTTACTAACTTTAACCTTGATCACTGATCCATGAAATGAGGTTGAGATCTTTGTTGCAATCTGTATCAATTTGAGTGCATATTTAATTTTACAAAACAATATTAATCTGGATCATTCTGATACTGTAAATTTAGAAATTATTGTGAGGTTTTATTAATGCAAATAATGCGACAGGGTGAATATCGCAATAATAAGAACTTGCATTTTGATAACTGAATCATAGATCTGTATGCAGATTTTTTGTAATCGCAATAATTAAACTCGCAATTTAGACCATTCGTGAAAAATCGCAATAATAAATGCACGCAAAATTTCTGAATTTACAGTAGGTAAAAATGTTGTCAGTTAGTGAGACACAAATTTTCCCAGACAATATATATAGATATAGGAAGATGTGGTGTGAGTGCCAATGAGACAACTCTCCATCCAAATAACAATTTATATAGTTCTTTTGGTTGTTTTGTTTGGTTGCTGTCTCATTGAACAAAACTGAATTTTATTTCTCCTTTATCCAGAACATATTAACTTTTGAAATAGAAACTGAATAGCATATGGATGGAAAACAAATGCCCAATGATGTAAAATAATCCAAGTGGCCATTTAGGTCAGGGGTTGGTGAGGTAAAAGATGAGGCAAAGGCATGTGCATTTACCACAGCTGCCACTTGGTATTATGATTTCCAAAATTTACAAATCTCATAGCTAGTATACCTTCTGTATTAAAGACAACTGCATATAATGCAGTTTGCATATCATGAATCGTGTTTGCAGCAAAATTCATTACAGACAGCAAAAAAAAAATTAATTCAGTTTTATTAAAATTCACTTTTTGAAATATTTTTGATTTTTATTCCTAAAATGTCTATGAGATCAAAGAGGTAGGGCCAATTTCCCTGAAATTTTTTCACAGAAGGGCCAATTTCAAAAGTGATGAAAGAATAAAATTTACGATAAAACATGAAATAAAATGTTTTTTGGTCAATATCTCGATTTTGTGTATTATGTTATGTCTGGATAATAGTTAATTTAACCTCCAAAAAAGGATGAAAGTCAAATATGCGGAATTTACCGTGTTTTTAGGTTGGAAAAACAGGGAATCCCCCTAGAAGGACACTTCAAACCAAAACAAAGTTATGTTTTTGTTGTTGTTGTAATTTATACAACTTTTCCCCTCAAAAATGAAATTGGTTTAGTGTGTCCTTAATACCTAAAAACAACTTTTTAATAAAAGTGGAACGTCACTAAATTTTACCTATATAACTGCTTAATATCGACTATGTTTTCAAGAGTCGCCATGGCTCCATCCGTAGCGCTTAAAACTGTAAATAATGGATTGTTTTTAAGATGGGGTTCAAATCTCACGCTAATTTTTCTCATTTTTATGTTGAAATTTGAAAATGTTATGTTTCTATCACATTTTTCGGATGTTTGTTTAATTCAAAGAGTCACACTGAAATAGGTGCTTGTACATAACCAATAACACGAGAATTGATTATGTAGCAATGAAGCCCAAATGTCGTGTGTTATACACATAACGAAAAAAGGCCATAGCAGAAAAATTTCAAAACAACAAAAATATTTTTCTAAATCTTGAACAAGAACGTTTTAGAAAATGGTATGATATGTAACAAATGCAGACAGTAATTTTATCGCCAATCCACCAACTGTGTAGATACTAATACTGGCATTGTTACATTGTACCACCGTCCCTACACCGGAACCTAAGTCATCAGAAAATGAAACAACACCACAGAAAAAATCAATTACACTACCAACCGTGACTGTAGGTAAAACATCAAGAAAGTGTTGAATCTGTATCACAACATAGGGTACAATGCCATGCAGAAAGACCAGATTACATGTGTTTGTTACGCAAGCCGTTCTAGTACCAACTGGTGTAAGCTGTTGTCCGGTTCATATAGACGGTAAACCTTAAAAGCTTGAACAGTGTATAGATAAAGATACATGCAGATTGAGAAAACAACATCCTAGTTAAATGCGTCCGATATTTTTTGGCTTCTTGGCATTAAAACAGAGATCGATCTTGAATCAGATTACCTGATTTTATCAGATAATTAGATTATTAAATGTTTCTTGTATCTATATTTAACCCCTTTTTAGGCGCCACTTAGGGCATTCAGTTTTCGGTTTGTGCATCCGTTCGTCCGTCCGTCCGTCCGTCCCTTCGTTCGTCCGTCTGTTCGTTCGTCCGTCTGTCCCGCTTCAGGTTAAAGTTTTTGGTCAAGGTAGTTTTTGATGAAGTGGAAGTCCAACCAACTTGAGACTTAGTACACATGATCCCTGTGATATGATCTTTCTCATTTTAATGCTAAATTACAGTTTTATCTCAATTTCATGGTTCACTGAACATAGAAAATGATAGTACGAGTGGGGCATCCGTGTACTATGGACACATTCTTGTTTAATATTTTGTTAGTTTTAAGTTAAACAAAGCTGTGAAATACATGTACGCTACAAATCACCTACCAACATTAACACGCTAACTGAAGAACCATGTTTTTTAATACAAATCTAATTTTGAATATCTATTAGTTGATAATTCATATTTTAATGCTCCTCAGGGGCATTTACAAACAAAATCAATATTGGTTTTGATAAACAAAAAAAAATCAATAGTCTTGGCCTTGATTATTGTAGGAATACCTGTTCAAGGTATGAAAATAGATGATGTGACGTGTTTTCATATACTATAATAAGTATCTATCGGGCTATTTAAAACATGATTTACCTAGCTAATCAAATGAAAAAACTCACGGAAAAATGGCCCTACCTCTTTATAAAACATTTATTAGCATTGTTAATTTCAATATACTAGTAATTGTTGACATGTATACATCATGTACATGAACAATCATTAGCTGATCAGCTCTATATTTTCATTATTTTTATATCAATATTTCTTATAAGACTCAATAATCTGTATTCATCATTGGGACAGGTAGGTAAAGTAGGTCCTTTTGATCTTGGATTTTTTTATGGATTTTGACAGCACTAAATCATATAGTTCCAAATTATAGTTGATCTTAGCTTCTTAATTGGATTCTGACGATCTTAGCTTCTTAAGTGGATTCTGACAACACATTGCATATAGAACAGAGTATTATTTAGATTAAAGAGTTTATTAAGAATTCTAGAAAATGGAAAGGTTTAGATCGTGCGATGTTACTCCAGTGTTGTCATTACTTTTATTCTGAAAAAAAAGGCTTTCCTTTGACAACACACACTCTACTGTGTGTGTATGGAAAAACTATTGTGATCATACATGAATGTATGATTACACCACTGTGACTATGCATGTATGGGAACACCACTGTGATCATGCATGTATGGTTACACCACTGTGATTATACATGTATGGGAACACCACTGTGATCATGCATGTATGGTTACACCACTGTGATTATACATGTATGGGAACACCACTGTGATCATGTATGTATGATTATACCACTGTGATCATGCATGTATGGTTACACCACTGTGAATATACATGTATGGTTACACCACAGTGATCATGTATGTATGATTATACCACTGTGATCATGCATGTATGGTCACACCACTGTGACCATACAAGTATGGTTACACCACTGTGATCGTGCAAGTATGGTCGCACCACTGTGGTCATACAAGTATGGTCACACCACTGTGATGTGATCTGTTTTTATAGTTTTAGCCTGAAATCATTATAAAAACATAACCTATCAACAAAGACTTACCGTAACAGCAATCTGCTCTCAAAACAGATTCACTACTATCTGTCAGGTCATATTGTTCATAGTCGTACTTGTTTGCTTGTTTGTCAGAGTATGTGGAATGGAATTTATCCCAATTTAATCATTTTCAGCCCATGTTTGAGCGTTATTCTTTGTGAGTGAAGGAAACAATAACTTATAAGGTTGAGTGATATGTCCATTTTGTTATCAAACATGAAATGTGACTTTTTTATGTTTATGTTGTTTCAACTAGCTAATACCAGAAGTAATAATCAAATTCTGGATTATTTTGAAAAATTCTGCATTTGTTTGATGAAATAAAAAGAACATCATAGATAATAATCATTGCAGGTACTAATTTGTTTTCATTGTCTCAAATAACACAACAATCTTTTATTACAATGACTGGACAGAACGAAAATTGCATATGGTTTTTGTGCAAGATGTACAATCACTGTAATTGATAAAGATATCGGGGTTTCTCCAAATGCAGTTAATTAGTATCTATATGTGTATCATTTTCAATCGCCCAACTATTAGTAATTGCTAGCAACTTTGATTGCTATAAAACAAACACAAAGAGTTATATAATAATAAAACAAGTAATTTATTGCCATGATTCAAAAACATAAACTGGAACTGATAAGAGTACAAATATATTCAAAGTTATTTTATACTATACACTCATATATACAGAGCATTACAATATAGATACAATAATTCTGCAAAACACAAAGTTCCTTGATAACCATAATGCAATTAAGAGCAATAGCTACATGTAGATGGCTCCAACATGGTCAAACTGACCTGCGACCTTGGGGGTTTGGTGAGTGACCTAATATCCATTTTAAAAGGACCAGAGACCTTTAACACAGATTTACTGTTAAACATAAATCTGTCAAATTTGCTGAAAAATGACATGGAGACCTGAGACAATATCTAATTATAACCTTGGGACCTTGGACTCAATATTGATTTCAATCCAATCATATTTTGTTCTCTATCAAATCAAAACTACTTCAAATTTAGAAACTTTAATATCTTAAGAAAAATGAGACACAAATGTGTTATGGATTTACACATGAGTTGTAGGTAGGACTGACAGATGGAAACCATCTTAAAATTGACCAATACCAGGATAAATAAAATTTCTGTTGGAGCAGTGGTATAATTATCATATAAAAACCATGTACCTAATATATCTAACATCAACAAGAAATCTTGTCATGCACTGTCTCCATTTCATACCTTAGCCACAGTCTTTTTTTAAATAGCAGTTGGCATATTAGGCATATAAGGCAAATTTTATCTAAAGGAAATATAATACTCTTTAAAATCCAAAATAATTATAAATTCTGGAAATAACTTCTAAGTAAAATACATGTATAATCAATGTAAATGAAATTGAATGAAATCACATTGTTTACTTTAAAATTTATATGGTGGCTGGGTTTCCAGATTACTCTCAGTAACAGCAGTGTCAGTATCCTGAACTGAACTGTCAAGAGATTCAGGTAGACCAGAATCATTGTTTGTCATGCTTAAATCCTCTACACTGAAACTATCAGTACTACAATTATTATCGTTTTCAATATCAAAGCAAATATCATCTGAAGTTCAAGAAGAAGTGTCATCATTTTCACTCAAATTGCTTAACTCTGTCTTTATCTTTATTTCATTCTTAATCAAGTCTTGTATAATTTTTTTATTTAATTTATTTGTGATAGCTTTCACTGATTCAAGATTTGAAATATCTACATGTCCAATCTTAACATTAAATTTGATGAATGGTTGGAAATCCTTTTGCCCAGCTTCAATATCCCCGCTGTCCACTGCTTTCTTGCAAAAATCTATAAACACATGAAGTATATGTGATCCTCGCATTTCAAGTTCTGAAAGGATTAAAAAAATCTAAATTTTTATTATATTCATTTCTTTGGTTGTAGCTTAATACATATAAATATAAATTTTATGGAAAGTGTATATAATTTGTACAATGATGTTAACCTTCTAATGTCCTAGATTATCCGATGGAGAACATCTGTCGTGAAGTTTTTAGTTTTTCTCACATAGATAACACCTGGAAAATTTAACAGGTATCATTTGGTCTATTTTGGACTATTTTAGTCTGTGAAACATGATTTTTCAAAATACAGGAAGTTTGAAATTGGCTTTCAACTAGCTCTCAGTAAATGTGAGTATTCTTACATCAGTGCATTTGTCTTGTTATGCCCCACTGTAGCGGAGGGGGCATTAAGTTTTACCCTTGTCCGTCTGTACGTCCGTACGTCCCAAAGTTGGCTTCCGTTCTCTAACTTTAGTTTGCCTCAACCAAATTTTATGAAACTTATACACAATGCTTATTACCACATAATGTGGTAGACTGTATTTATAGGTTTTACAGTAATTGTGTATATTTTATATTTAGTTTATGGTATTGTATTTTGTATATTATATGACTTATATTGATTAATTAAAGGTATGAGTATATTAATTACAGATTGTAATTAATTGATTAGTATAATTAATTGTTTGGTTCATTTTATTCACTTATTTGACATTTGGACTTATTGACAGACGAGTTTTCTACTGGTTTGGGTAACTTTGGTTTCACTGTATTTTACTTCAAAG
This sequence comes from Mytilus coruscus, assembly GCA_017311375.1. NCBI lineage: Eukaryota > Metazoa > Mollusca > Bivalvia > Mytilida > Mytilidae > Mytilus > Mytilus coruscus. The sequence continues at coordinate 9,001 of JAASAO010000210.1, forward strand.
GCTTTCTTTTCATGGTTCATTGGACCGCACACTTTCTTTATTTCTATTGGTCATTATGTTTTGGCGCTATATTTCTTTTGTTCTTTATTCTGGTCATCACTTTTTGATATAATGGTGACATAGACATATGTGTTTGATATTGTTCTAAGTTTGAGTAATATTCTTTCTTAGTGTTCTATATTCTATATACAGGTCAGTTATCTTTCTCTATTACTAATTATATGTTAATAGTCCAGATATTTATTATTTTACCTAGAATGAATGTTTAGAATGAAACGCCGATGCGTAAATGTTGAATGCGAGATGAATGCTTTAAAATGATATAAAATAGATAAAGTACAGTAAAGTATTATCTGTTTGATTAAATGGTTTAAAAGACGTTATTTTCATATTTTCATAAATAAAGTACTTTTAACTAATTTGGTAAATAATTAATCTAATGCACATTGTGAGAGAATTCGAGTGTTCCGGAATGAATGCGTAAAATACTTTTAAAGGCAAAGATATAAACATAATAAAAGTTATGTGGTATCGATTGATTATTTTAACTAAGAGTACAAATCGTAAACAGGTGGATTTTTACAGTAAAACATGGATTACAATTTGTTTATTTGTTATACAGGTATATTTTAAGTAATCCTGGGAAGATGTGAATTAATTCCAAATAGATAATTCAGGAGGCCTTTGCACCTCATGCGAGGTAAGCTAAGTGTTATTTTGTAATGTTCGTATTTTGTTTGTTGCTACTTTATGCTTACTGCATTTATACGGCATGCAGCTTTTGCTTTTAGTTTTGTTAATTTGCTTATGTTAAAGTTTGTGTTAACCGCTTTTGTCATTTTCGTATATTAGATTTGTCTATATAATATGAGTCGTTAAGTGCATATGGACTAAACTTTGTCAGTTACGCTCAACAATATAAGCATATTGTTGTAAATACATGCAGAACAGATTTATTTATATTTCTAATAGTAAAACATTTGTTTATCATATTACATGGATAGAAACCTATGTACCAGATTATTTATTTGATAAACGGTCAGAATCTTACTATTGTATTTATTTTGTAGGGTATCTTTATTGAGTATTTGTTATTATCCTGAGTTTGTCCAGAAATAAAACGAATCCACCTCAGAAGAAAGTATTGTGTTTTATAAGCCCTAGAAAGTGCTACTACATAATTTGGCGCCCACGAAGAGTTATTTCTGTGACAACGTTGATATATCTACGATTGGAATTCTTGGATTGAAGAAACCGTACGGTAAAAATTGTTCGAACGCACCCGACCTAGTTATTGGCCAACGTCCGGTTCATATGAACGAAGAAAAGGTAAACAGACATGTGATTGGAATTCTGAAACAACTTTTCTTGATTTATACTGATATTGTAAGTTGAATTAATATGTTTATATGAATTGAATTTGTGTATATTACATTACATTATATAACCGCAAGAGTAATTTGCGATAATTTTATACTGAAACTAGAATTTGAGAGCAGATTTGTGTTGTTAAAAAAAAAATTATTGTGGTACATATTTATGCATTGAAAGTTGTATAGTACATAGACTGAAAACTTATGCATTAGATGTATAGTGGTTGTTGCTTACAGTGAGACATACTTTGTGAACTTAGGTTGATTGAACATAGGTAATTTTTTTTCATAGACTTAGATAATTTTTTTTTTCTTTGATACTTGACATACCTACACCCCCTAAAAAAGTAAACAAGGTCAAGGTCAACCGGAAGTACATGTATTGAAATAGATTATACATACACAACACTTGTAAACAAATCTTAGTAACACAAAGTGACATTTGATATTGATTGTTTAACATTGATTGAAAATATTTTGACACATTTGTGTTTTGTGACACATTGTCATTTGAAACTGGACTTTGTTAATTGACACATGCACACATACACTTTGATTTTGGATAATTGATCCTAATTTTTTTTCTCTTAGGTACATACACAAAGGACTTTGTGAATTTTTTTCTACAAATTATTTTTTCTCATATTCACATTCGGATGATACGGTACATATGTTTACTTTATGAGTTATTGCATACATGTGTGAAATGATATGTGACATGTATTACTTTATGTTTATGTACATGTAGTGTCATTGTGTTTTGATTTTGTGTACAGCATATTGTCTTCATCATTGGTGTATATTGGTGTTATGTGTGATTTGTACTCTAAAATTTAAACTTATTTAACTAGGAACATAAAATTTACGTAAACATTTACAGAATAGTAGTAGTGTTTTACCATATGTAAGGTGCATGTGCATGAAATCCTATATCTAACAATTACCTGCTAATACACACATTACATCCTTTCCTTATTGCATGTAAACCTTCCTGTGATATACTTACCTTGATCTTTCAGAGTTTCAGTGTAGCTATACTTTGAGTTAGTTCTTTCATAGTTTGGTAGTTAGGTACTTGAGTTGACACTAGTAGACATTGACTTAGTGACTTTACAGATTATCTAGCTTTGACACTGAGTTGAGATATTATTGTGTTCTTGATTTAGAGGTGTGAGCATAAAAGTTTCACATTTCTGGCCAACCTTTTACAGGAAGTATACATTGCTGAGTATTTACATTATTATTTGGTGAGTGTACATTGTAAAGCATACTTTGCATTTGATTTTGTACTTTATTTTTTTTGTGTACTGCATATTTTGATTTTACATTTATTAGTACTTACACTTATTACTGTAATCAGGTAGGTCATATACACATACTTACAACATGGCTGAAGGAGGAGATAAGGTCATCACTCATCAACCGAAGAGTCCATCATTGGAGATCGATCCTGACATTAAGAAGATGATGGATGCATTTGCAAAGATGGGAGTCAAACCCAAGGCAGATACACCAGAGGAACTTACTGATTGGATGATGGGATTTTTGAAGATGAAAGGAAAGATAAAGGAGGAACCAGGGGCCAAAATTGATTTACAACCACCACCTATACCATCAAAACCAGAAGAAAAAGTTACCAAGACAGTTATTAACCATCCACCGAAGATAGCATGGTTTTCGGGAACTGAAACCAAAGCTGGAGATGTAACATTTGAGGTATGGAGGCATGAGGTGAGAGTCCTTATGAAGCAGAACTATGACAAAGATGCCATACTTAACACCGTAAGAAGATCTTTACGTGGAGAAGCTGGAATGGTTGCCATGAGATTGGATTTAGATGCTTCAGTTCAAGAAATACTACAGAAGCTAGACAGTGTTTATGGCAGTGTGGAAAAGAAAGAGGAATTATTGGCAGAATTTTACAGCGCACGTCAAGGAACAGATGAGAGCGTTACTACCTGGAGTTGTAGACTAGAGAGCATACTTGGGAAAGCCAAAGAAAGAGGATTAGTACAACCCAAGGACATTGATGAGATGCTACGATCTATGCTTTGGACTGGACTTAGGACATCTTTAAAAGACATATCCGGCCACAAGTATGATACCATCAAGACCTTTGATGCACTTAGAGTAGCCATACGCCAGATAGAGGGTGATCATTTACTGAGGAGTCATCAACTTCATTTAAGCCACACACCAGCAAGGCAGCAACTGAAGTTAAGGAAACACCATCAGAATTTGAGGAACTCAAAGGAATGATACATCAACTGGTTAACAGGATGGACACTTATGAGGCAAACAAACAACAGACACCTCCATGGCAACAACAACAAGAACAACAGCAACAACAATGGCAACAACAGATACCACCTTGGCAACAACAACAACCATGGAATGGTCAACCACAACAACAGAGAGGTAGAGGAAAGAACTATGGACAAGGACAGAACAGAAATCAGTACAACAACACAAGACAACAACCACAAAGGAACAACAGAGATCCGTTTGCGTGTTGGAGATGTGGACAATTTGGACACAGGAAGGCAGACTGCAATGTGAGGTTAGACCACAGTAGGAAGAATTTAAACTGGCAGCAACCTATGAAGAGGGAACATCCATAGGTATTGCAAGACAACAAGTTCCCAGAAGCAACAGAGTTAAGACGCCAGCAGGACTTTTTGGAACACCAACTGAAACACAGATTTTTATTAACGGAAAGGAAACATCAACACTTCTAGACACTGGCTCAACCGTTTCCACCATAAGCGACGGCTTTTTCGGGAACATATAACAACACCTTTGAAGAACTTAGATACATTACTGGACATTGAATGCGCTGATGGTCAGCAGTTACCATATCTTGGATATACAGAAGTTGAATTGGAAATACCTGGACATCAGCAGAAACACTCTTGCATACTATTGGTAGTACCAGACAGCAGATACAACCATGAAGTACCACTTTTGCTTGGGACCAACACACTTGCAGCAATCATGGAAACTTTTGAACAAGAACTTGGAAAAGATTTTGCAGAACAGTTGCCTTACTACACCATGGTACCTTACATTCCGCTGTATTTTACTACGTGAACGAGAACTTCTGAAGAACAACAACAGATTAGGAATCATCAAGAGCGCAGAAGACAAGAATATCACTGTACCACCTAACTCATACATTTCATTGACTGGTTATTTGGACAAGGAGATACCTTACTACCGTACAACAGCTATGACACATTCCTCTGTATTGGCAAAGGACTTTAAAGATTTTGATATTGAGCAAGGACTTGTCAACTACCAACATAAACAGAACGGACCAATAACCATCAAGATATCCAATGTAACCACAAGAACCATCAACATTCCACCAAAGCTATCATCTGTGAACTTCAACCAGTATCACTTGAATATCAACATGATGAGCCATCAGAGAAAGAGGTAGTTAACATCATGGATCAGATAGAGTTTACCAAGAGCAACCTAACAGATGATCAGTATGACCAAGGATATCAACTCGTTACTTCATATTTGGACCTATTTTCAAAGAAAGACGATGATGTTGGCCATACAGATATTGTGCAGCACCGCATAGATCTGATAGAAGACAGACCCTTTAAACAGAGATATAGGAGTATACCACCTTCAGCCTATGACGAAGTTAGAGCTCACCTTCGACAGTTACTTGATGCTGGGATTATCAGGCCATCACGCAGTCCATTTGCATCCAACGTGGTCTTGGTGAGGAAGAAAGACAACAGCCTGAGACTATGTGTTGATTACCGTCAGCTTAATAACATCAGCAAAAAGGATAGTTACAGCTTGCCGAGAATCGAGGAGCTTCTAGATTGTCTTGGAGGAGTACGTTTTTAGTACCATGGACATGAAGTCTGGTTATTATCAGGTAGGTATATGAGCCACACAAAGAACGCACAGCATTCACCGTTGGACCATTAGGTTTCTACGAGTATAACAGGATGCCTTTTGACTTACCAACAGTCCAGCCACCTATCAACGATTGATGGAGAACTGTTTAGCAGAGTATCATCTTAGGATCTGCTGCGTATTCATAGATGACATCATTGTATTTGGCAAGACATATGAGGAACATCTACACAACCTAGAACTAGTATTAGAGCGGATACGACAAGCACATCTGAAGTTAGCACCGAAGAAGTGTTCATTCTTCAAGAGGAAGGTAAAGTTTGTCGGTCACATTGTTTCTGAATCTGGAGTAGAGATCGATCCTGCAAAGACCGATAAAGTCACCACATGGCCAACTCCTACATCACCAGAGGATGTACGACGATTTCTGGGATTCGTTGGGTATTATCGCCGTTTTATACGGAACTTCAGCCAGATCAGCAGACCACTGACAGATCTCATGCCCACACCTACTGGGAAGAAGAAAGGTAAAGGAAAACCGAAACCACAGAAAGATTGGCATTGGGGAGAAGATCAAGATAGAGCATTTACCATCTTGAAACAACACCTTACTTCAGCTCCTATTCTTGGATATGCAGACAGCACCCTTCCGTATGAGTTACATACTGATGCTTCCGGAACCGGTGTAGGAGCAGTCCTTTACCAGGAACAACATGGACAGAAAAGGGTCATCAGCTATGCCAGCAGGGGACTCACCAAGTCAGAGAAGAGCTACCCACCACACAAGCTAGAGTTTCTTGCCTTGAAGTGGGCCGTAGTGGACAAGTTCAGGGACTACTTGTATGGAACCAGATTTTCCGTCCTTACTGACAACAACCCGATGACGTATGTACTAACTACAGCCAAGTTAGATGCCACGGGACATCGATGGTTAGCTGGTTTAGCAGCATTTGATTTCACCATACAGTATCGTCCAGGGAAGAACAACGGGGACGCTGATGCGTTGAGTCGACTACCCATCACCATGGAGTCTGTGAAAACTATATGCCAGTCAGTAAGCTCATCACCGTATGCTGAATGTCTACCAATGACATCCGATGTTATTGCAGGGGAGGACATATCTACTGGAACATCAACATCGGATAACATTGATTGGAAACAAGTACAGAATCAAGATGTAATGGTGAAAAACTGGATAGATATGGTGAAGAAAGAGAAAACCAGCAAAGGGAGATAGCATACTGAAGCGACAGTACCACCACCTCAAGATCATCGAGGAATACTGTATCGTCAAGTGAAGGCTGATGATGGTATGAAACAACAACTGGTTTTGCCTGCGCCACATGTCAGCACCGTACTCCAGGCTTTACACACAGACATGGGTCACCCAGGAAAGGACAGGACTTTGTCACTACTGAGAGACCGGTTTTACTGGCCTGGTATGTCCAAGGATGTGGAAGAGTACATTGCACACTGTGGACGATGCACCAGGAGGAAGGTATTACCCAACCATAGATCACCACTAGTTAGCATCGAGACTACTTCACCTCTGCAACTGGTATGTATGGATTACCTGACACTGGAACCATCTAAAGGAGGACTGCAACACATCCTTGTGATCACTGACCACTTCACCAGATTCGCTCAAGCTATTCCTACCAGAAACCAGACGGCAAGAACAACAGCCGAGGCATTCCTGAACCACTACATTGTTCATTACGGGATACCTGAGAGGATACACTCAGACCAGGGGGCGAATTTCGAGTCCAAAGTCATCAAGGAACTCTGTAATCTGACAGGAATGAAGAAGACTCGCACTACTAGCTACCATCCGCAGGGTAATGGTATGTGCGAGAGGTTTAACCGCACACTACTTGGAATGCTAGGAACACTAGAGCCACAGCAAAAGAGGAACTGGAAAGCTTACGTTGGACCACTCGTTCATGCATACAACTGCATCAGACATGATTCCACCGGCTACTCACCATTCTATTTGATGTTCGGCCGCAACCCAAGACTACCAGTGGACATTGCATTTGGCTTAAGAAAAGATGCCACAGGATCCAATTACATCAAGGACCTGAAACAGAGACTAGACCACGCCTACACAGTTGCTTCTGAAGCCTCCAAGAAGTCTCAACTAAGACAGAAAGAAGGTTATGACACCAGAGTCCGTGGAGCTACAATACAGAAAGGCGACCGTGTTCTGGTCAAGATAGTGGCATTTGGAGAAGGAAAACACAAGCTAGCAGACAAGTGGGAGCATGACCCTTACACCGTACTTGCTCAGCCTAATGCGGATATACCAGTGTTTACTGTACAGAAGGAAAATGGCGAGGGGAGGAAAAGAAATCTACATAGGAATCTCTTACTACCCCTCGGATATCTGACACACACTTAGCCACCAGTACAGAGAGAACGACCCGTACCGAAACCAAGATTGAGGAAGAAGCAACCCACACCTGTCATACCTATTAGACCGGAGAGCCAAGTGGAAATTTCAGATGAATTGTCTGGTGAGGAGCCACTTGAGCTTGTGATAGTGGAGCCTGATGATAGCAGTGACACTACCATCACTGAGGAACAGCACGATGACTCTACTGTTACCGATACATCTGAGAATTATGATTCTGCAGGGGACGCCCATTCCCAGAATGCTACAGATGGTGAAGCAGAAGAGACAGAGTCAGAGATGGTTTTTAGAAGCGCTTCGACAGACAGCAGTGAAGAAAGTCAGCAGGAGGATATTCCTGATGAAGCTTCTACAGCATCTTCACCTGCACCAGTTAGACGGTCTACTAGAGACAGACAACCACCAGCCTGGATGAGATCTGGAAAATTCGACTTGTCCAAGTCAGTTGGTACACCACTAAGTGATAGTGAGTGGTACAAGAAGGTCCAGTGCATCACATCGTTAGCTGGAACACATCTATTCCGGGATTTACAGTCAGAAGCCGCGATGACCATACTCGACATATTGAAGACACTGTTAGCCAAGAAATGACAAGACTTCATTTAACAGCTTGGGGAGTATGTGGTAGACTGTATTTTATAGGTTTTACAGTAATTGTGTATATTTTTATATTTAGTTTATGGTATTGTATTTTGTATATTATATGACTTATATTGATTAATTAAAGGTATGAGTATATTAATTACAGATTGTAATTAATTGATTAGTATAATTAATTGTTTGGTTCATTTTATTCCCTTATTTGACATTTGGACTTATTGACAGACGAGTTTTCTACTGGTTTGGGTAACTTTGGTTTCACTGTATTTTACTTCAAAGGCTTTCTTTTCGTGGTTCATTGGACCGCACACTTTCTTTATTTCTATTGGTCATTATGTTTTGGCGCTATATTTCTTTTGTTCTTTATTCTGGTCATCACTTTTTGATATAATGGTGACATAGACATATGTGTTTGATATTGTTCTAAGTTTGAGTAATATTCTTTCTTAGTGTTCTATATTCTATATACAGGTCAGTTATCTTTCTCTATTACTAATTATATGTTAATAGTCCAGATATTTATTATTTTACCTAGAATGAATGTTTAGAATGAAACGCCGATGCGTAAATGTTGAATGCGAGATGAATGCTTTAAAATGATATAAAATAGATAAAGTACAGTAAAGTATTATCTGTTTGATTAAATGGTTTAAAAGACGTTATTTTCATATTTTCATAAATAAAGTACTTTTAACTAATTTGGTAAATAATTAATCTAATGCACATTGTGAGAGAATTCGAGTGTCCCGGAATGAATGCGTAAAATACTTTTAAAGGCAAAGATATAAACATAATAAAAGTTATGTGGTATCGATTGATTATTTTAACTAAGAGTACAAATCGTAAACAGGTGGATTTTTACAGTAAAACATGGATTACAATTTGTTTATTTGTTATACAGGTATATTTTAAGTAATCCTGGGAAGATGTGAATTAATTCCAAATAGATAATTCAGGAGGCCTTTGCACCTCATGCGAGGTAAGCTAAGTGTTATTTTTGTAATGTTCGTATTTTTGTTTGTTGCTACTTTATGCTTACTGCATTTATACGGCATGCAGCTTTTGCTTTTAGTTTTGTTAATTTGCTTATGTTAAAGTTTGTGTTAACCGCTTTTGTCATTTTTCGTATATTAGATTTGTCTATATAATATGAGTCGTTAAGTGCATATGGACTAAACTTTGTCAGTTACGCTCAACAATATAAGCATATTGTTGTAAATACATGCAGAACAGATTTATTTATATTTCTAATAGTAAAACATTTGTTTATCATATTACATGGATAGAAACCTATGTACCAGATTATTTATTTGATAAACGGTCAGAATCTTACTATTGTATTTATTTTGTAGGGTATTTTATTGAGTATTTGTTATTATCCTGAGTTTGTCCAGAAATAAAACGAATCCACCTCAGAAGAAAGTATTGTGTTTTATAAGCCCTAGAAAGTGCTACTACAATAATACAGATCAAGAACGAAATTGGGTGGCGTCACTTTTACCGTTCTTTAGTTATGCCCTTTATAAACATAAAAATTGCTGAATTTTTCGTTTCCGTTCTCTAACTTTAGTTTGCCTCAACCAAACGTTATGAAACTTTTACACAATGCTTATTACCACTTAATACAGATCAAGTTTGAAATTGGTTGGTGTCACTTTTACTGTTCTTGAGTTATGCCCCTTTATAAACATAAAAATTGCTTAATTTTTTGTTTCCGTTCTCTAACTTTAGTTTGCCTCAATTAAATTTCATGAAACTTATACACAATGCTTATTACCACAAAACTCAGATCAAGTACAAATTTGGGTAGCGTCACGTTTACTGTTCTTCAGTTATGTCCCTTTATATCTTTATATGATATGCAAGTGGGGGCATCATCTGTGTCCCATGGACACATTCCACATTTATTGTTATTTGTTTTTTACTTATTAAACAAGCTGATTGGTCAAGCCCCTTTTAACAGACTTTGACTACAGTTTGTTCTTCTGTGTTAGCTGTTTCACTACTGCTGACATAATGACAGGGGGAAAGGTTGAGCATTAAACATTGCTCATTATTAATGTGTTTATCCCAAGTCAGGAGCCTATATTTCAGTGGTTGTGGTTTATTGCTGTTTTTCATATTTTATATTCCCTTATGGTTTTTACATAAATCAAACCATTGGTTTTATTTATTGAATTGTTACATGGTGACACATAGCTGCTTAAATCTAGTTCATTTGGTCTCTGGTTGAAGATTGTCTCACTGGCAATAATACTTAATCTTATTATTATTCCAGTCTATACAATAATGCAGGGATAATGATATATGTATAAAAATATTGTATTGATAAATTATATTTCCACACAATAAATGGCCTTTATCAGTGTCTTTTATTTTTCAAAAAACAGTTAACTGTAGTTTTATTGTACACAAGATTTCTAGAATAACATTTTATTTATACCTAAATATTTATCTATTCCATTTATACCATCTGGGTATAGCCTTTTGCAAATATCCATGTCATGAATTCCGACTATTGTCATGAAGCAATTTTCAAGTTTGGTTCTTTTCTTGGCTTTTTTAACCTCCATGACCCCTTTTTGTAGTCCATGATTATATCCATAAGTCAAAAATGCATTTCTATGTATATCTGAAATGCCTTGCAGCTCTCTAAACAACTGAAAGTGAAATTATAAACATCCCAATTAAGACAGTATTTCGAACATATAAAGATTAATATTAAGAATGACATGATCTATACATTTTTACATTGTAAAATATTTCAAATGTTTTATGTTAAATCTTATTTCATTGCTGAATCTTACATGGCAATCAAAATAGTTTATAGATGAATTGACGTTTCATATATACATATATAACTGACTTCATTTTTTCTTTGCAACTTTCACATCATTTTATGTAACCATTTAATTAATCATTATTACACATTGAAAATGAACATAAACAGTTTATTTATAGTTTAATATTGTTTTTTTTTTTATACAAAGAAATAAAATTATTTCATTGACAGCAACGGAAGAAATACTAACTTTTGCTTTTAATGATATAGCATGAAAAGAAAATATTGCAAGAGAGTTTTACTTACAGTCTGTGGTATGCTCTTCATTGAACCTGACTTCTGCGCAAACTGGGTGAATAATTTTTTGACCATTTTTAAGTTTTCTTGATTTCTTCGGAATATCTCAAAATACTGCATATTGTGCCAACACTTTCTTTGGGCACTTCCTGAAATTAATTTTGAAAGGATATGGTACTCATAGCAATTTTTAAATTAAGAATAATAAATTTAAGGTTGATGTAAAATATGTACATACATAAGTTGTATGTTCATGTAAACAATAGGTTGAATACGTTTCTGAAATATATTCTGTATGTAAAAGTTTATGTTGTTTAAAAACACTGGGTTAGCTGATTTTATTTAATTCTCTCTTTTGGGTAAGATGAAAATGCCAATCTAAAGAAAGAGTCTACCAGATTGACATAAAATACCAAAATTAAAATCTAGTATCTACACAATATTTTATTCCTGGTGTAAGACGACTGGGATAAGTTTGATTTTAATGTTTCAAATTTTATCATTCAGATGTATTAACAATAGTTTACAAATCATCTCAAATCCAATTTTTCTTTTGTGGCATTTAGATTTCTGAACATGAACATTGCACAAGGTCATGTTTTTCTCTGACTGTTTATGACGTCTTCACATTAAATCCATTGGATGTTGGATGTGTAATGATTGATAATTTAGTCTTAGATGCATGATGTTTTTTATAAGTTTTATGGCTTTGAACTAGCTGTCAGTAACTGCGAGTACTCTCAGATCTTAGTGTCTTTTTGTTGTTGGGATGTACAAGTACCTGGCCACGTCCACTCTGTGTTTTTTAGATGTATTTCTATTTGTATCCATCTAATGAGTAAAATCTTTTTCAACTGATTTTTATAGTTCATTCTTATGTTGTACCGTTACACCACTGTCCCAGGTTAAGGGGAGGGTTGGGATCCCGCTAACATGTTTAACCCCGCCACATTCCGTATGTATGTGCCTGTCCCAAGTTAGGAGCCTGTAATTCAGTGGTTGTCGTTTGTTGATATATTACATATTTGTTTTTTGTTCATTTTTTTGTACATAAATTAGGCCGTTAGTTTTCTCGTTTAAAACGTTTACATTTGTCATTTCGGGGCCTTTTATAGCTGACTATGCGGTATGGGCTTTGCTCATTGTTGAAGGCCGTATGGTGACCTATAGTTGTTAATTTCTGTGTCATTTGGTCTCTTGTGAAGATTTGTCTCATTGGCAATCATACCACATCTTCCTTTTTATATTAATGTGATGAATTAAAATTGAACATCTACAGTGGAGATCACTTCTAACCTCTCATTAAATCTGTCAGAATCTGTCAGGAGAACTGTTCTAGGACAGTACGTAGAACTGTCAGCCTGACACCTTTTAGTCAGTTCTAGCTAGAACAGTTCTAACCTAGAACTGATTTGGTCAGTTCTACCTAGAACCTGAGACTACTATAAATCTGACAGCAATTATATTGGAAAACAATGACTTCAAAATTTTGTTTGCACTCAATTTATAGTACTAGCATGTCCACTTTTATTCAAAATATTGAATCGTAAACAAATGCGATATCTGTTTACAAGTAGTTTTCATACCTCAGGCGGACCTGTTTAACACAAATCTTTGACTGCATCAATCTAAACTGACATTATTTGCTATTTTTTCTGCAAACCTATATAGCTGCACAGTAATTCAGTTATAATTTTAGGTCAAGTGGGACTGTAATATACTACAAGTTACAGCAATATTGGAAAACAATGACCACAAAATTTTGTTCGCATCAATTTATAGTGCCAGCATGTCCTCTTTTTATTCAAAATATTGAATTGTAAACAAATATCAGTAGTTTTCATACTTCAGACTGAGTCGTGTAATAAAATCTTTTGACCGCATCGACCAAAACTGACCACATTTGCTTTTTTTTTATGTAAATCTATATAGCTGCACAGTAATTCAGTTATAATTTTAGGTCAAGAGGGACTGTAGCATACAAATAACTGCAATATTGGAAATCAATGACCACAAATTTTTTTTTTTCGCATCAATTGAGAGTGCCAGCATTTCCTATTCTTATTCAAAATATCGCATCAGAAACAAATATCAGTAGTTTTCATATCTCAGACTGACTCATCATGCTCATGTAACAAAAATTATTTGTCTGCATCAATCAAAACTGACCATATTTGACAGCATCAACCAAAACTGACCATATTTGACCGCATCAACCAAAACTGACCATATTTGCTCTTTTTTATGTAACTCTTATAGTCGCATAGTAAATCTGTAATATTTTTATGCGAGGATGGATTGTACAGTGTATAATACAAATGACAGAAATATTGGAACACAATGCTACCTAATTTCGTTTGCATCAATTTATAGTGCCAGCATGTCCTCTTTTTATTCAAAATATTGCATCATAAACAAATATCAGTAGTTTTCATACCTCAGACTGACTGGTATAACAAAATTATTTGTCCGCATCAACCAAAACTGACCATATTTGACAGCATCAACCAAAACTGACCATATGTGACAGCATCAACCAAAACTGACCATATTTACACTTTATTATGTAAATCTTAATATATATATATATAGCCGCATAGTAAATCACTTATATTTACATATCACGATGGATTGTATAATTCAAATGACAGCAATATTGGAAAAATTTCCACGTCAATTTAGAGTACCAGCATGTCCTCTTTTTATTCAAAATATTGAATCGGAAACAAATTTCAGTAGTTTCAATATATCAGACTGATTCGTTTTAACAAAATTATTTGACCGCATCAACCAAAACTGAACATATTTAGACTTTATCAAATAAATATATATGGCCTCATTGTAAACCAATAACAAATGAATAATATTTCTATGTCAGGACGGATCGTATGATAAAAATGACACCAACTTTGGAACACAATGTATACCATATCTAAAAATTTTGTCCACATCAATTTAGCGTGCCATTATTTCCTCTCTGTATCCATAATAATGAACCGTCACTAAAGTGACTTTTTAAGTCAGTAGTTTGTGATGGTTTGTTTTTTAAACAAAACTATGTAACAGCATCATCCAACACTCACATGACTGATTCATATACTTTATTTAAAAATGAAAAGTACATGTATGAGAAGTTCTCTTCTTGGAATAGTATACTGTTAATATAATTTGAAGCACGCAAAGAAAAATGATTGATTTTGTTTGTAGCCTAACGTCCAGGGGCAAATGTTTCGTTCGTGTTCAGATCGAGTATATTTTTCTGACGTTCCAGACTCCCAGATATCATTTATAATCGTTATGGATAAGTCTGGCTAAATTGACGAGATAGTGCAAATGTACATATTTTTTTTACGTTATACAACACTTTTTTCATTAATATCCCCAGAGACATATATACACAGAGATTGGCAACTCCGTGAAATCCCGTTAAAACACGCGGCCCGGAATGAGATTCTCGTCGATAATTATTCTACAACATGTAAACAAGTCAGGGATGAATAACCTCGATAGCTAATCAAGAAAAGTAATAGGAAAACTTATTTCAGATCAAATCATTTCTTTTTCTAAAAAAACTAATTGAAATAGTTGTATTTTTTTTAATGTATTTGATTGAGAAAATATTTTTTTCTTTTTTTCGGCATTTCTTTTAATTTAAAAAGTAAAATCTGGTAATGATCATGATATTACAAGAAACATTTCTTTGCTAAAGTTTGCTTCTAAATTACACAGTGAAATTATGTGTGTCCGATTTTCCGGTCATTATTTCCTTAGAGTTGTGACTGTGGATTCACAGGTGTGCGATTACGCAATTTATTGCCCTCCGATCACCTGAATTTTGCCGGAGGTGAAGTTGTAAATGGATTATGTAATAGTTATACACCGAGGGATAGGTGTGTCTGGATAAGAAACCCCGTCGGCCGGGAGTTAGAATTCCCTTTTTAAGATCAATGCTTTAGAATAGAGACATATGACTGGGATAAAAAAATACCTTCAAGCAAAGGATTATTTTGTATTCCATATAGATGCTTATTGAATTTCCTAAAATGTGTTTTTAATATCATGAAACAATTTGTAGTGAACTTTATTAGTAATTTCTTATGTTCATGCTATTTAAAAAGTAATCAATTTCTATTGTTACGAATAACAATGGACTTTGTTTGCGGGATGTAGAAGCAGGGGTTTCCAGAAACCCCGCTCGCCACACCCTGTGGTCAACATCCATTGTTATTCGTAACAATAGATCTATTCAATTTACACTTGTTTCAGAAATAGAAACTATGAAGTATAACAATAGAACTGGGGTGTAATACTTGGTAATTGTTTTTACAACTAAACAAATTCTGACATATTATTTTAACCATGACCAGAACTTTATTTTAACAGAAACACTGGGCTATACTATAGTATTCAATCAGGAAAAAAAAAATAGTCATTTAACATGTCAAGAAAAGAAAAAAAGCAACTTTTTCATATAAAAAAATATGTAGCCAGTAGAATTTTGTCTCGTGGGAAACTGATTTTATATCTGTTTTAATTTAATTATAATGTTTAATTTTTGATTGACCTAAAATTAAATTATTTGTGGAACCTTTGCATGAATTTCCTAAATGAAGTGCGTACATTATAGTGTTGTCGAAATCACTTTTTTTGCTGCCATGAAATATTGAATATGAATCTGTCATTATTTGTAGTTTTTTTAAGACTTTAATATCACAGACTCTGATTAAAAACAATGCGTATCATAAGTACAGTAAAATGCTCTGCTGAACTGTAGAATTTTAATGTTCTGTTTCATAGACCACCGGAGTACTGCAACATTCTTATCTTTACTCTTTCCTATCGGGTAGTGAAACTCGAGTTTGAAATTAGAAAGATTTAAAATTGTACACAAGTTTTATCTGATCTTTTGTGGGTTTATGTTGTTCAAGGTAATTTTCGGTGCAGTGCTATGTGGGCAGTTATTTTCTTTTCATTTGTTATTTTTTCCTGTGTTACACGACCTTGTACTTTTTGTATTGCCCCTTGACATCTCCTGCTTCTGTTCAAACCTTTACCACTAATATCTCATCTGGTTTATATAAAATAGTGTCTCATTCCCGGAATTTGTTATACAGGAATTCATTTTAATATCAGTTTTTTTATAAGCATATAAACTGCTTGGTCTCTTCACACAACTTATGTTTAGGACGGAATGCATCAATAGGTACATACATGTACCAGGTCACGGATATATAAGTACACGTTATGTGCTTTTGACCTCCACAAGAATTTTTAAACATTCATATATGCGCAAAGAATATTTTTGTCGTTGGGTTGTTGTTTCATTGACATATACCTCACATTTCTGTTTAGTCATAGCATCTGTGCCTTTTCAATTTATTGCAGAAAATATTTGCATAAACATTTTTCAAAACAGGAGAGGTGAAATAGTGATCACAGAATGAGGACATGTAAAACTGAAACAACACAACACAACAGATAAATATAAACAGGCACCATTGTTAAATAACTGAAACAAACATAGATGATGACCAATATGAGCGACTAGTGTACAAGTAGAGTGAACATTTCTTGCTTCTTATTCTACACATTTTGTCATTTCATGTAAACAATTAAATATGTTACTTTCCGAGGAGAGGAAAGAATTTGTGAAACGAAATATTTTGCCTTTAGTACTGTCAAGTTATATATTCACAGGAGTGTTGTTGAATAAATGAACATTTTCTCTTTTTTTTACATTATGCTACCTTTATGGTACAAAGGAAGCATTTCCATTCTCATGATGTACAAAGATATTATAGAGTGGCCTTCCAATGATAGTCATACATGTAAATCATTGTCTCATTGGCAATCATACTACATCATCATATTGTTATACATGTATGTAAAAACTATGTACATGTATACTTTGTAAATGTAAAGAAGACAAATGAAGTTGAACACAAGATATTTATTTGCATTTTTTTCCATATAGTCTCTGCACAACTGCCACTGTGTCACTTCTGCTTCAAATTCAATAGATTGAATGCAGTCTTGTATTTGTTCTTAGTTCAATGATGTCACCATCACTTGCACAAAAATCGCATACACATGTACATCAAGTTTGGCATATGAACTATAATATATGAACTACAATAATATGGTGGATAAGCACATGTAATTTTCTCTCCTACATAACCATTTTTAAGTATCACATTGATAGTAGTAATCGGTCCAATACAAGACTGTGCAGTCACATTTGAAAAAAGTCATCACTAATAAATAGTTGTTCCTGTCTGCCAGGGAGTCTTATTTTCAATCAGAAAGGCTTGGGAGTCCTAAATTCAGCACATGTATGATATTACATCTCTTGTATGCTGCACTGTTAGGTAAATTTGATCAACATCTTTGTTCTTTTATAACATGCAGTATCCTGTTAAAAAAAAAATGCTGTCAGATACTGAATGTAAATATATATAAAATTGTAAATGTCATCAAAGTGGTGGAAATAATGAAAAAAACCAATTTATATACACAAAACCAGTATGTCTTGGGAAAGGAATACCTGTGATGGGTACAATTGTTCTTTAAAGAGGGACAATTTTATAAACTGTAGCCATGGACAGGTGTCTGTCTTTATACTGAAGAGAATGAACATGGCCAACAGCTTGAATAGTGATTTTTAATTGTAAATTGCATCAAAGTGGGAGAAAATATGGAAAAAAACAACTGTTATACACAAATCCAGTATGTCATAGGAAAGTTATTCATGTGCTGGGAACAATTATTCTCTAAAGATGGACAAGTTTATAAACTGTAGCCATGGACAGGTGTCTGTCTTTATATTGAAGAGAATGAACATGGCCGACAGCTTGAATAGTGATTTTAAATTGTAAATTGCATCAAAGTGGGTGGAAATATGGAAAAAACAACTGTTATACACAATTCCAGTATTTTCATAGGAAAGTTATTCATGTGCTGGGAACAATTATTCTCTAAAGATGGACAAGTTTATAAACTGTAGCCATGGACAGGTGTCTGTCTTTAGATTGAAGAGAATGAACATGGCCAACAGCTTGAATAGTGATTTTAAATTGTAAATTGCATCAAAGTGGGTGGAAATATGGAAAAAACAACTGTTATACACAATTCCAGTATGTCATAGGAAAGTTATTCATGTGCTGGGAACAATTATTCTCTAAAGATGGACAAGTTTATAAACTGTAGCCATGGACAGGTGTCTGTCTTTAGATTGAAGAGAATGAACATGGCCGACAGCTTGAATAGTGATTTTAAATTGTAAATTGCATCAAAGTGGGTGGAAATATGGAAAAAACAACTGTTATACACAATTCCAGTATGTCATAGGAAAGTAATTCATGTGCTGGGAACAATTATTCTCTAAAGATGGAAAAGTTTATTGACTGTAGCCATGGACAGGGGCCTGTCTTTATATTGAAGAAATTGAACGTGGCCGACAGCGAGAATACTGAATTTTAATTGTAAATTGCA
>JAASAO010004036.1:0-10427 GCA_017311375.1 Mytilus coruscus
TATCTACGTTGCAATTAAGAATATTGCAAACAAATCAACCAAATATAGTATATTTCAATTCTATTGTATGATATCACTAATTCATTTATTATGTGTGTTGCTTGCAAACGTATAATTATATAAATTATGTAATTGGTAATGTATAATTGTTATCCTCTTGTAGCACCACACGTGTGCCTAAGTTGTAATAAATTGTCTTGTCTTGTCTTGTCCCAAAGTCTGTTTTATAAAACAAACTTATGCTATTTGCACATCTACACATGCTACTTAATAATCATGCAAAGTTTCGGTTAATTAAAAGGGAAAATGTAAGAGATATGTTGGTGCTATTCAAAATGGAGAAATGGATTCGTCCGTGTTTGACAAAGAAAAATCCCTAAAATCAACTTTTTCATCTGGACATAGTACTTTTTTACAGAATTATAACATTAAATCTGTGTCCATGTTTAATTGGTCATAACAGTAGATAAATTCTCTGATATTGCCGTTGACCTCCGAATGAATTGTATTCCAACTATACAAAATACAGACATTTGGCTTTTCAGTCATCAAAAATGAGGAACTTCTGTCATTTTTGTTGCTGTGAATTTTTAACCAAAGAAGTTGTTTTGCCCATTTTCCCTGTATATTCATTGAGAAATTAGCCTATGTGCACCTATTTTTCAGTTGGTGAAAAATCTCTTGGATGGCCGATGACCCCCAAATGTTATTGTGTTTTTTTAATACCCATGTAATAAAGTTTAAGTCCACAAAGTATGAGGAAAATCTGTCATTTGTCTGTTTGCCACCATTTGAGTCAATAGCTCTCTCTGAATTGAATATTTACAAGAAATATAATACAGGATTGCAATAATTAAAACTAGTATTGAGCGCTATATGAGCTTTTGATATTTGATTTTAAAGATCATTTACATTAATTGATGTTGACTTTTATATGATTGTGCGCTGTTCAACTACGTTGTTGGTGTGATGTCAGACTAAAGAGATGTCAGCAAATCAGATCAAAATCAAAATTCGAACAGGGATAAATGATTATAATAATGATAATCGGCATACATTGAGTTAACACTAGAGGGGTCTTGAGATTGCTTTGTGTATTATATTTTATTGAATTCATTGTTGAAGACCTCCCAGAAGCTTCAAGATGAGTAACAGCAATAACAGGCTGTTGATTACATTGAACTTTATACCATGTATATATTTACCCGAAAATACCATTTCAAATACTTATAATGATCAGGGCCAAATAATATCCAGTTTTGCATCATGTACTTCTCCTCATAGGCGCTTCGGTAGAGGATTTGGAAATATTTGTTTTCATTGTTTGCACAGAATATTCAATTTTCTATTTTATACCACATACTTAACACTACTTTGTACTATATTTTATTGAATTCATTGTTGAAGACCTCCCAGAAGCTTCAAGATGAGTTACAGCAGTAACAGACTGTTGCATGATTACATTGAATTTTTATACATGTACTATATGATAATACTAAAATGAAAACAAAATATCCAAATTCAGTACCCAAGCGTCTATTCTTTTCTGTTGATGTGAGGATCAAAGGCACTACTTTAAGGGCATATACATGTAATGGCGCGTGTGAGAAACATTATATTATTTGGTCATCGTATAATACCGTTCAAGCGGGGTTTTTATTACGGAAAATTACACGTACGATGTCTAATCAAAAGTAATTTTTTGGGGGGAATTTGAACGTTTAACGCCGAGCGTTTACTACATGTACCTTAAAACTGTATCGGGGCACCTCAGCAATCTAGAAAGGTTGTGTTATATTAAAAAAGTTCCATGAAACACACCGATGCATAAGTTTACAGACTAACAAGCTGTTAACGTTACGACGAAAAATTGAAGAAAAATCTATTTCCTCATTCACACGAATAAAAAAACCATACTTTAACCACTGTGCTGTAATTCTGGGTGCGTGTAACACAATCGGATACATATATAAATGGATTGATTGATTGCTTAACGTTCAGTGGAAACACTACATGCACGACATTTTGCAAACTACAATTGCAAATCTTCTTACATAGTTTAATATCGGTGAAACTTTTCCATTTAATATTCTCATACAAGAAATCGAATGATGCAGTTTCTGATTAAAACAAATCGATGTGAGAAAACTATGGAAATAGGTTTTTCGAAAATGATAATTAAGATTTGTAAGAGCTTAATTTGCTTTTTGTGTCTTTGTGACAATGTTGGAAATATGAGATATTCTGCCTATTATATGGGTACATGTGGTTAATACCACATCCACTCTGGAGTGCTCTGATATGGTGGAGTTGTTGCCCTATTTGCAACGACCTTGGGGAACTATTAAACGTCTATCTACGGTCGTCCCCCGTCGCGTCTGTCAGGGCGTCCAACCGTCCGTCTGTCAGTGCGTCCATCCGTCCGGTCTTGTTAGCGCTCTCACGTGTACAATTCTTGCCAGATTTTTATGAAACTTATATCATAGGTTTATATCAGCAATGTTTTGGACGAGTTCGAAAATCAGTGGCGATCATTTATTTTCAAAAGAGTTATGCCCTTTAGAAACATTAGTTATATGGAAAATTGCATCGTTAGCTCTCTCATTTGTACAATTACTGCCAGTTTGTATGAAACTTCTACCATAGGTTTATTTAGCAATGTCTTGGACGAGTTCTAAAATCAGTGCCGATCAATTATTTTTAAAAGAGTTGTGGCCCTTGGAAACATTAAATATATAGCAAATTGCATCGTTAGCGCTCTCATGTGTTCAATTCTTGCCAGATTTTTATGAAACTTATAGCATAGGTTCATATCATCAATGTCTTTGACGAGTTCGAAAATCATGCAGATCAATTATTCTTAAAAGAGTTAGGTCCCTTGGAAATATTAATTATATGGGAAATTACATTGTCAGCGTTCTCATGTGTACAATTATTATCAGAATTTTATGAAACTTATATCATAGGTTTATATCAGCAATGTCGTTGACAATTTCGAAAATGAATGCTGATCAAATATTTTTAAAGAGTTATGCCCCTTGGAAATATTAATTATAATGGAAATCACATTGCATTCCAATGGTTTGTGGTATTTTCATATCCCTGGTTTTGTGAAAACTGTTCGTTCGTTTGTATTTTCAGTTTGATACAAAAACAATATTTAAAAAGTAATTATAACGATTTGAATGGAATATGACTATATCATATGGTTGACCATTAAATCCTAATATCAGCGAGTCTTGTCACTGCACTATTATTTTACAAAAATTGAAGAAAATAAGTCGAAAAGAAGAGGCAGTTATATTCGATCTCCTTTATTTCAAATTTGGATCTTTTTAAAAAAATTAAGGTTTTCAAATGAATATGTATTATCACAGCTGCATGTTTTTACTTTGAACATGTTACAGTATTATGTCAGATTTTTAATATAAAAATAAGAAGATGTGGACATCTCTGCACATGAGACCAATGCCATAGAAGTTAACAAGTATATATAGGTCACAGTACGGCCTTCCACCATGAGATAATTTTCTTCGAGCGTTATTTATTTTATACTAATGCATTTTATGACAAAGAAACAAAAAAGAAAAACAATGTTTTCACGCTAGTAACTTTCGTAGATAGATATAAAATAACTTATTTCATTTCATTTATTCTTTCCCATACTCTGGGGTAAATCATCTTAGGTTTCAGTTGTAACAACACCGTGTTTTAAAATATGTTAAAGTTCGCTGTATTAACCGCAGATAGAAAAAAAGATATGTTGATATAATCAAAAGTAATCTATCAAACAGGTTTGTAATATAAAGTTAGACTTCTTGTTAATCAAAATGATTCGGCTGGGAGTTCCGAAGATGAAAGATGTACAATAAATATCAAACAAACCGCCTTAACTTGACTGTCAGCAATTAAGATTTCCTGTCGAAACAATTTCCCGCCATACTGAAGAAGAAGAGCGTGTGATGCTCTGAAAGTCAAATATTGTAATTAATAAGACACTGTTTTTGTTTTTTTTTTTTTCTAATCATTTTATTTTGTTTTATTCAGTTATTCGGTAGGGGATTATTATTTGTATACAGATATAAGAAGATGTGGTATGAGTGCCAATGAGACAACTCTCCATCCAAGTCAAAATTTTAAAAGTAAACCATTATAGGTCAAAGTACGGTCTTCAACACGGAGCCTTGGCTCACACCGAACAGTTTAAAGGGCCCCAAAATTACTAGTGTAAAACCATTCAAACGGGAAAACCAACGGTCTAATCTATATAAAAACGAGAAACGAGTTATGAACCACATCAACAAACGACAACTACTGAACATCAGATTCCTGACTTAGGACAGGTGCAAACATTTGCCGGGTTTAAACGTTTTAACCGCTACTTTTTCAAAACATTGTGTTTAACTGCATGTTAGTCCTTACCGATTTGAAGTAATTGATTGATTGATTGATTTTGGTTTGCTAAATACGTCCAGTCGCAAATATTTCATGCATATTCAGGACGAGACCACATTTACAATAAATACAATAAGCATGTCATTTTGTCATGAAATATAAGTTACTTCATAATATAAGTTTCAAGGGGGGAAAATAGTAGAGTGACCTATAGTGGCTAACAATTACATCATTTGGTTTTCGGTTGATAGTTAGCTCTTTGGAATTCATACATGTACCACATCTCCTTATTTTACATTATACAAGACTACAATACAATGTAGTATTAATTGAACATTTATAGTTGTCTTACTTCTGTTAACAAAAAGCAGTTGTGACCAATGGTGATATACAAATAAAATGATACTTTGAAGTATTTTTAATATGCTTGACCAGTTTAAAATGCCAGTTGGCTATAAACAGTGATTTAGACTACTAGTATTATTAATATACATTTTGACTTAAGGAAGTACAGCAAGCAGTCAGTTGACACTAAACCATTGCAATGCCATAATTTACTCCAGATGTGATACACCATAAATTTCAATGAAACAAGGAATTATCATTATTCCAAATTGCTAGACTACTAGATATAAATTTCATTGAAACTATGATTTTTCATCATTCCAAATTGCTATTTTAAATGAACATTCATCCAAGGTATTCCTAAATTCAGATATGATGCACTATAAATATTCACTGAAAATATGAATTCTTATTATTCCAATTTGCTATTTTAAATGAAAAATTATCCAAGGTATTCACAGTCATCCAGTAATGTGGTCTTTCTAACAAATTATAAGTTTGCTATTTGTTCAATGCATAATTTCCTTCGTATCCAGTTTCATCCTAGTTGTATTAACATCACTACATCGAATAACAACGATTAACTAACACAATTATGAATTCATCAACTTTTTCATAACTTCCAACTATCGAAGTGATTCACTAACATCTATATTTCCTATGTGTCCAAAGTGCATATGTAGCCGGCTTCATTTTCTGGCTGGGAATCATGCTCACACCAATGTGAATTCTACAAAATAAAGATATTGTGTAATGTTGTAACTAATTTAATATTATATACCTAGAAGAAAGTCACAATCAAAATAACTTTATTTATCTAGAAAAACACTAGCAATCCTAATTTGCTTGATAACAAGAAGATTCTGAATAAAACATAACATTTTGGAGGGTCTAAATTTGAAAAGATTGTAGCTTTCTTTCTACATTCATATTAACTACAAATACGAATACGAATATTTTATTCTCATAAACATAATGTTACAGAGAAATTAGTATACAATTATAATACAATATTAATAGTGCATGCGTAAACAAATATTGAAAAGACAGTACATTTAATTGTGTATGTTTAACACAATTTAACTAACCAGGAGGGACGACAATCGATAATACATGTTTAATAAATCTTGCTAGTTTTTCTAATACAATAATATCAGTTGATGAGAATAACTGATTAAATTTTGCAGTATTTGCATTTTTTGACAATATTGCGGTAACAATTTTTTTTCTAAACTAAAAAGTTACAGACTAGAATATAATGGTACTCATCACCTATTTCATTTGAGTCACATACATTGCAGGTTCTTTCGTCTCTTTGAATTTTATGCCATCTGCCCGATTCAATGGGCAAACGATGACAGCCACATCTGAATTTACATAAAAAATACATAAGATGTGAGGGTAGTAACGACAAATAACGCTCAAAACAGAACTCATTCTTAAATACTCTATAACAAATTGTTTTACTTGAACTGAAAATGTCGGACGACCATTTTTGCATAAATTGGTCTTTAAGTCTAAGTTCTACACAGTTTTCTATCCAATCTGTGGAAAAATGAGACTGGGATCTCCATACATTTGATAGACCACAATTATCAAAAATACTTTTAACAAATTTCAACCATTTGCTTTCAAAGCCATAATTCTCAAAATATACAAACAGGAATTTGTAAAGAATTGAGGAGATTTTGTCCTCTTCATCATTTACTAATCTACACCAAAATTTTATCATTCGCATTTTAACTGTGAGCGAGATCGGAAATCGTCCGAGTTCTCCATAAATAATGCTATTTGGTGTTGTCTGTTTCAGGTTTAATATGATCTTGCAAAAACGCAAGTGTACTTTTTCTAAAACATCCAAATTTTCAAAACCCCAGACCTCTGAACTGTAAAGTAATACTGGTAAAATGGCTTTATCAAACATATCTAATTGACATTCAATTGATAAATTATGTCTTCGACATTTTTTTAATAAACTATACATTGCTTTTGTTCCCTGGTCTCTTAAATATTTTCTTGTTGTTAAAAATGATCCACTTCTAGCAAAAAATACACCAAGATACTTGTATTCTTTGACAATTTCTATTTCTTTATTACAAAAATATTTTTTTTCTTTTTCTGAAATTCTTCCTCTGGAAAATATAAGAATTTTTTTTTTCAATATTAACTTTCAGTTTCCAATTTTCACAATAGTTGGAAACCGTATCTAACATAAACTGCAAATCCTTGCTTGATTCTGATAACAAAAACAATAGAATTTTAAGATAGATCGTTAACTCATTTTCTATATCGCAACTGATAGATTCTCACCCTTTTATATTATTTTCTTCTAAATATGATTGAAGATCATTAAGATACAACGAAAAAAGTACAGGAGATAGATTTCTCCTTGTTTAACTCCTACTTCACACTTAAAAAACCCTGAACATTCATCATTATGTCTAATATATGATTTAATCCCTTCATACATATTTTGTATAATACGTAAAAATCTACCATTTACATTATTTTGCAAAAGTTTAAAAAATAACGAATTTCTATGAACAAAGTCAAACGCCTTCTCAAAGTCCACAAATGCACAATGGAGTTTTTTTTTCTTTTTAAAACGCAATAGCTCAAATAAAGCATATAAAGAAACAATGTGATCATTTGTAGAATAACCACTTCTAAAACCAGCTTGATTTTTATGTAATAACAAGTATTCATCAAGATAATTATTTAATGTAGAGTTCAATACCGAGGTAAATATTTTCCCCAGGCAAGACAACAAAGTAATAGGCCTGTAATTTTTTGGATCTAGCTGGTCGCCTTTGTTCTTAAAAATTGGTATTATTATACCTGTAAGCCATGCCTCAGGCACAATACCTGTTTCAAAAATTAAGTTAGATAAAATTACATATATGTCACTCATTTTCTCAAAGACGATGATATATATTCTTTTATAACATTATCTTCACCCGGTGATTTGTTGTTTTTTGAAGCTTGTATTGCCTTTTTTATTTCTTCAATTGTCTATTACAATTCAACAAATCATTCTGTACATCATTTACATCATTTTGTATATCAAAGTCATTTTGGCTATCAAATTTATTTTTATTCAAATCTTTGAAAAAATCAAACAATACATCTAGAGTAATAATTGTATTTTTTTTCCGTCGACCTTTGTTAAAAATTTTCCAAATTTTTTGGGATTTTTACATCTCAGTTTTTTCATTTTGATCCGCATCTCTCTATTAAACTTAATGATGTTTTCATCCAGAGTTCTCTTATATACATTTTCTGTCAATTTCAATCTGCTTTTAAAAAGGTTTGAACCGTATTTTTTGTATAATCTCTTTGCTTTACGACATTCCCTTCTAGACTTTTTGCAATCTGCGTTAAACCATAGTTTGCTTTCTTGACCATTACATGTATCAATTACCGACCTCTGTGTTCCTAAAGTTTGTTCTGCAGATTGCAAAAGTATAGAAGTGACTTCTTGTATAAAAGTATCAATATCATGTTTAACCACAGTTTCAGTATCACTGATGGCGCCGAGCAGATTAAAATGCAGAGATGCAAGTTTTTCTTGATCTTTATTACTCTTGAATAATTCACTTTTTTCTTGTTTCCATGGTTTTATTCTTGGAAATGAGTTTTATTTATACTCTTTTTTTCCTGAGGTGTGTTCTTTTATTGTAGGGTTACTGTCTGATTGAAGCTTACACCATACTCTTTTGTTTTTTTAACAATTTCTTAAATCATATTCATTTCCCCCTAAAACACAACAAGTGATATATTTTGCAATTGACACATAAAAATTGTTATAGAAAATAAATTACTTCAAAGATAAGTTTAAAGTACAAAAAACAGCGATACATGCATTGTTACTATGCTTTGAACTTTCCCTTTGTCAAGTGCATGTAGGGATTTTGTGTCATGAATGAATAACATTTTCTGAGGTAAATGTAGAATCTTTAATTTTAGAAAACTAAACTAGCTAACATTTCCTTCTAAAATTTAGTTGTAAACCTTGAGTTTGATTTGACATCATTTGTGTTATACTTTTTACTTATTGATTGATTGATTTTTGGTTTGCAACGTTTTACTGATTACAGTTTGTATTAAATAATGCTTTTCATTTTTTACTCAAGACAATACTTTATTTATTTCATTTATGCATGTTAAAGTTGATAAATCAATACTCACATAACATTTAAAAAAAATATCCTTATACATGTAGAAATATACGACTCATAAATAGAAAGTCCTATTACGATGGAATAAATGAAAAGACAATCAAATGTTGTAACTACAAACAATGTATATAACATTACACATGTTACATATTTGTTGATGTAGATGACCTTTCGTGCAAATATTCAAAATATGAATAAAAGGAGATGTCTGGTGGTAAGCGGACAGAAAGTCACGGGACAAAAAATCACAGGACAGAAGGCACAAATTTGATTGGACACACAGGACAAAAATGTCACAAATAATTTGTTTAGAATTGTTTGAATATAAAAGAGAAAGTTCTTAAAATTATTTCTTTTTATTACATACAGTCATTTTACAGTTAAGGAAATTGTACATAAGCCTTGAAAGATCATCAAATTTCAATCATACAAAGGATATATTTCTTGGCACCATAAAGCCATTTAAGTACCAACCCACTTTAACAAATTGTTTTCTTAACAATGGATATTTGAGCGATAAAAAAGGACGCTTGAGGGCAAAAGTATAGGACAATTGAGCGCCGAAATTTTAGGACATTTTAGCGAAAATTAGAAATAAGCATAGAACATTTGAGCGAAAAAATATTAAGAATGAGGAAGGAGTACCTCTTCCGTTCGCCAGATATGATCTATAGTTTATAACGCACAAAGTTTAAAACATCTTTAATTGTAAAAAACAAAGCACTGTCATAAAATTTAAAACTCGGCAATGGCATTATTTACAAGTCAGTTCGGGCTTGAAATTTATATCCTAGGCTTCTGACATAAAAATCCCTCGTTAGTTCCTGCTGGCAGTACCGCGAATGCAAGTCCAGGAGATTCTGTTCCTTATCCTTGTCTGTTCGGCTCTGAGATTCATCAATATTCAAACTCCGAACATAATAAGTGCAAGATTTTTGTTGATATATCTGGAAATTCTTTACAAGTGCTTACAAATTAATAATATATTTTCTGTAACTTGATATGACAATGCACGTTTCATCTCAGCAACAGACATAATCCTAGGCATCTGACTTATGTTTTTTTTTTTTTTTTTAATATTATTAATATATCCATTCTGCAACCTCAGAACCCTTTTTGATCCACAAAATAAATGAGAATTTGAATTTGACTTTCAATAAATATTTTAAGACAGCACATATATGTACACATTATCGAACTTTAAGCAACAAATTGCACTACCTAGCAACAGTTATCTTCTTGGTTCTGGTAGTAAAGGTAGGCCACTGAAAGATTATGTCGACACGGAAATCGAGTAGAGACTACTGAAATAACATTGATTTATTGTTAAATTCTTTGTTTTCTTCAATTCGAAAATAAAATTTTATTTCAAATAAGTTAAATAACCGCCTTTAATTGATCACATTAGACTATCCAACTATCGATCAAACTCCTTTCATTTTCTGCCAAAAACAGTCTTTTCCATTCTCAATTTTAATTTTATTAGATTAATATTAAGATATTAGAGGA
>JAASAO010003346.1:0-10465 GCA_017311375.1 Mytilus coruscus
AGTTTATCCAGTTTATCCTGACTTTTTTACATAAATTGTCATCATACCTTTTTTTTTTGCAAATAATCTCATCCTGCCTTTTTTTTCTCAAATCTCCTGTCCTGCCTATTTTTTTCAAATTTCATCCTAGCCCCCTATAAAAATCAAATGGTAGCTCCCTTACTTAAGATTTCATAAAATGTTAGACTAATATGTCTAGGTGAGCCATCAATCTTTCGTTTGTGCATTGGGGTATTTTGGGGGCATAAAGAAGGGAGGGATTAGGGAGCTGCCATTTGATTTTTATGGGGGCTAGGATGAAAAATTTTGTCCTGCCTTTTTTAGTTGTAATCTCTGTCCCGCCTTTTTATTTTTCACTCTATTCGGTCCTGCCTTTTTTATAGTTTATCCTGACTTTTTTTACATAAATTGTCATCCTGCCTTTTTTTTTGCAAAGTGTCTCATCCTGCCTTTTTTACTCAAAATTCCTGTCCTGCCTATTTTTTTCAAATTTCATCCTAGCCCCATCCCCCATAAAAATCAAATGGTAGCTCCTTACTATAGAACCCTATGGGATTTTATTTTTTTAAATTTTCAAATGACTATAACTTGAAAAGTGTAAGTAATAGACACACCCAGGCTTCAGAAATGATCACAGGACAATAAAACAAAGCATATGAAATATATGGTGAGTCCCTGGGGGTCACCCGCACCCCTTCAATTTGAGAATATATTATTATCTTGTAAACGGTCGAGATCCCCACCCCTAAACCATATATATTCTTGTATGGGACAATAAAACAAATGTAATGAAATAAAAGGGAAGTCCCTGGGGTCATCCCACCCCGTTCAATTTGAGAATGTGCTATTATCTTGTAAACGGTCGAGATCCCCACCCCTAAACCATATATATTCTTGTATGGGACAATAAAACAAATGTAATGAAATAAAAGGGAAGTCCCTGGGGGTCACCTCCACCCTGTCCAATTTGAGAATGTGCTATTATCTTGTAAACGGTCGAGATCCCCACCCCTAAACCATATATATTCTTGTATGGGACAATAAAACAAATGAAAGGAAATAAAGGAAGTTCCTGGGGTCATCCCACCCCGTTCAATTTGAGAATGTGCTATTATCTTGTAAACGGTCCAGATCCCCACCCCTAAACCATATATATTCTTGTATAAGACAATAAAACAAATCAAATGAAATAAAAGGGAAGTCCCTGGGGGTCACCCCCACCCCGTTCAATTTGGGAATGTGCTATTATCTTATAAACGGTCGAGATCCCTACCCCTAAACCATAGATATTCTTGTATGCGACAATAAAACAAATCAAATGAAATAAAAGGAAGCCCTGAAGTCACCCCCCCTTTTGTGGGAAAACTTGTAAATGGTCAAGATTCCCACCCTAAACCATATATATTCTTATATGGGACAATAAAACACATCAAATGAAATATAGGAGAGTCCATGGGATCACCCCACCCCTCATGTTTAAAAACTTTCAAATCGTTGAGATCCCCACCCCGAAACCATATTTATTCTACAATGGGATATTGAAACAAATCAAACGAAATATAGGGAAGTCCATGGGGTCACCCCACCCCTCATGTTTGATAAATTGTTAACAGTCAAGATCCCACCCCTAAACCATATATATTCTTGCATGGGACAATAAATCAAATGAATATGGGACGATGGAATGGCGAATTATGGGAGCTTTGTTTGGGAGACTTCGTAACAGCATCCTGTTACATTTACTTCTTGTTATATATGGTTATAAAGTGTTAGTTTAAAATAATAAGTTAAAATCAGAGGGGACGACACTTAGCACACGGCACGCAGATTTGTCTTATATTATCAATCGGTCGCGGTGATAACGTGTCATTTATTACAAGCAGTCCATGGTGTGATCATCAACTGGACATCAGAAATTTGTGGACTGAGATTATGAATATAATCAGTTACATACAGGTGTAATGGTTATACAATATACATCCATGTACACATAATAAACGAATTTGTAATTTTCATTTTTGTCAGTTGGGAATATATATACTTGTCATACTTATACCCTATTAAACTGCGTACCCCAAAGGGCTTATTTCATACGGCATGGACATTAATAGAATTCTTTTGATTGATTTTAGGTTTTTATTTGGGACCACATTTTATTTATTACAAACCTATTAATATTGTATTCATTCTTCATTTTATGTACAAAATTAAAAACAAAAACAAAACGATGCAATTAGAGAACGAAGCCGACCAATACGTGACAAATTATACATAAATTTAAAAAAGCTGTTATATTACATGGTGTGTTATATTTTCATTATATCTTGAATAAAATCAAAATACATAAAAGATAAGTTTTTATTCATAAGGTTCGTATATAATCACGTATCTGACAAATATTATTTGAAGCCTACCAATACACAAATAATACACAATTTTAAAAGGCTTTAAAAGCTGTTTCATAACATGGTTTTATTGGGCGAAACATTTTCATTTAAACTTGAATATATAATCAAACTACACACAAATGTATTTTTTATGCAAAAGGTTTGTTTCTACTCGCGTATTTGACAAATAAATTTGGACATTTTATTAGAAAATCGGCGTTTTTAGTGCCGTACTATGCAGCAACGGATGGAGACTTAAGGAGACCTTTTATGTATAAGGTTGTATGAACAATATTCTTTAACTGTTAAAAATTTCAATTATTTCTACTGGCGTATTTACAAAAGCCAGAGCCTTGTATTTTTAAGACATCGAATAAAATTCCCGCCATTACGGAATATCATCTTCAAAGATAGAATTTACCCAAAAACAGTAAAAAATCATAGTTTTTTTATGTAGAAGTGATTTTGATCATCAATTAATCTTTGTGAAAATTTGTTTATTCTACATGATTGCAGTAGAGAACATTTTATTCTAAAATATGTCCTAATCGATCTTTTACAAAATTTGAAATTGCCAAACGGAATCTGAAATCGAACCACGTGACAAGAAAAAAAAATTGCACACGGCATCTTGACTGTCGTCCCTCCTCTGAGTTAAAATGAAACGGTTATTATTTATAAATGATCAAATTGTTCATCTAATAATAACAATATTGTAATGTTTTTAATTTAAAAGTTTCTTAAATCTTTTGAATTATTGGCTTATTGAATAATTGGTAATTACGCTCGGTGACAGCTTTAATGTTTTTATGACAACTAATGACAGGTAATAAAAAGTAATTATAGCAGGTGGAAAGTGATTAAGTAGATTAATGGCACATGACCCATGGCACACTTTTACATGTAATTGCATAACCCTCCCCCTTTTTCACCCGGGCTGGGGACCGGCGTTGGCGGAGTTAAAGTTTTTAAAAATTTTTTTAGAACATTTTATCTTACTCTATTCTTTTCTTTCTTTCATATACATCACTTTGTTGTCCTTTTCAACTTTGTACTCTATTTGGCCCTTTAAATATTTTTGATTCGAGCGTCACTGACGAGTCTTTTAAAGACGAAACGCGCGTCTGGAGTAAATATAAAATTTTGATCCTGGTATCTATGATGAGTTTATTTGTCCTTTGTTTGCATGTTTATACTGGCATAATGCCTGATTTTTCATCCGAAAAACCCTGATATAAACATGAAACAACGTCTTAGTTGGCCGGAGCAGTAGCAGCAGTTGGTCCACAAAAGCACACCTCCTTAACAATGTACTACATGACATCTGGTTTTGAGTGTATTTATCCCAGAATGAGAAAATGCGTCCTTGTATGTAGCGGGTCCTAACACGCTGATACCTTTTTAGTTTACCTTCGGATACTAACTTGATCTGTAGAGGAAGAAACGATGTCTCCCTGTGTAAAAGTCGACAAAGAAGGTAGAACGGAGGGTTGCCGATGACAGCTTGGGTGTTAAGGTCGTTGTGCCATCCCTCTACGTCGTTATTGGTGCGGATGAATTGCATAAACACACACCAGCTTGCAATTATCAAACGTTTTTGGACTTAGCGAAGAACTGCTTGCAGACCTTGGACGGGACGGGGACTTCTGAAACAGATGGTGTAGAGCATTCCACAGGCCACGTTCAAAGTCTGCTATAAACTTTTAAACAGTAGTTGCAAAATGGTCCTAAGAACTGAGACATAGTCCTTCGTGCGTCGACGTCACATGATAACATACATGACCTATAATGGTTTACTTTTATAAATTGTTATTTGGATGGAGAGTTGTCTCATTGGCACTCACACCACATCTTCCTATATCTATGAGAGGTACCTGTTTGGTTTATGTGCCATTGGTAAGGAAGCAGTTGATTTACACCACTTGGTCGATGCCATTGCTGGTGGCCGTTTCGTCCCAACCATTTAGAGATTTGGAAAATTTCTTTCTTTCGGGGCGGGATGTTATATACATAATGGTTGCTAGGTCATAGTCTGGTATCTGTATCATCCCGGAATCGGAAAGGGTTCTTCCGTATCCGGCATGATATTAACTCTCTTTTTGTTGATGATGGTAGCAGACGTTATTTCTATTTCAGTGCAAAATATTAGAACAAAACTATCTTATTCGTTATTATATGTGTCCTTAACATACAAAGTCCCCCAAGGATACAGAATTAGTCTTTAAAATCATGTTGGGTAAAAAACTATATACACATCGAAAAGAAATTATTTGCTATTATTTCTCTGAAGTTATAAATAACTAACAACACTACTACATCGGCTTGTGTGGCAGGTGAGCTGGCACAGAAAAACACCAGTTGTACGACCATTTAATATTTGTAGACCTGACTATGCAGAGGTTATTTATCTGATTACCAGTAGGACAACCGGATGTGCTTTTTTGGCCAAAATGTGATTCGGCGGCGCTCAGTAGACTTACGCCGAAAATTGGGACTATTTTGCGTAGGCCGACGTCAACTGAAAAATGGCGCACTTTTGTAATTTTTTTTCATTCGTTTGCGGCAATGTACCTACGATAAATACTGTTGATTGTAAGCACATCTATATGAGGAAAATATATGAGTTTACATATTATTTTCATTTCAAACATTAAAATCAAAGGAAATCTTATTTTTTAAATGAGTACATTCATGCCCCTATAAATGTTATTTTTGACTATATTTGTATACATTGTATATTTACATGAAGTGATGTGTAAAATATCAGCATAATTGGTCAACCGGTTTAATGAGGTAAAATTTATAATATATGTTCAAATGTGGATTTCAAACAAACAAACACGGATAAATGTGTAAGAATTTGTCTTTAAATCGTGTTGGTTAAGAAAAACAACATCTTGTTCCCTCATGTATTGATTCCAATTTCGAGCTTTTCACGCTTTACTATCACAGTTATGACAAGAAGCATACTCATAGATCTTAACCTTACCATAAATGAACGTAACTAGTTGAATAAACTAGTATCTGCTTGAATGAAACGAAACAAAAAAGTCAAAAGTCAACCATAAACCAGCTTACAATGTGTAAAGTACAAAATGATGTGCAGATTTCGACTCTCATTATTTTTTTCATCTTTTACACATGCATGCTTTTAAACTCCAGTTTTAACATACACAAAAGTGTCTTAATTGTTTTTGTGTGATTTAGACTTCTTTAGTGAAGTGTTCTAGAATCTTTAACAAGCAGTTTCAGCTGTTTGATGATAGAAAACAGGTTTTTGTCAAGAAAATAGCACAAACGACCACACGCGATTTGAAATTACCAGAGTTTCTAGACCTTTTCTAACAGTTTCAAAAGATTTTAACCCTGAAACTAGAGTGGTCTTACAACTTTAAAGGCTCATTTATACTTTGAAATGTTCATAGCTATCAAGAATTGACGGTGGTATAGGGTGTATAAAAGATAGATACAACTGAGCCAACTTACAGTTTATTTCAAACTGCACATACCATATACATGTACATACCATTATTCAGGAAAAGTACTGTTACTTGTGATGATGTACTAGCTATCGGTTCCGGATTCCATTCTTCATCTGGTTTCAAGATCATCAATTTAACATTACTAGGCAATGTTTGGAAATAATCGGGATCCATCTCTGTTCCATCTTCCTCCAGCACCAGAGTTAATGGTCCTATAAACAGAAATCTTTCAGCACCTAGTAAAAATACCAAAATTTTAAGTTGAAGTAAAACATGTAAAATAAAGGGACATAACTCAAGAACAATAAAAGTGACGCTACCCACATTTGTACTTGATCTGAGTTGTGTGGTAATAAGTATTGTGTATAGGTTTCATAATGTTTGGTTGGGGCAAACTTAAGTTACAGAACAGAAACTAAATATTTTGTAATTTTTCGATTTATAAAAGGGCATAACTCAATAATGATTGAAGTGACACTACCAAAATTCAACTTGATATGTGCTTTGTGGTTAAAAGCATTGTGTATAAGTTTCATAACCTTTGCTGGAGGCAACTTTAGTCAGAGAACGGAAACTTTAAAATTTTGCATTTTTTTTCATTATAAAGGGCATAACTCAAGAATGATTAAAGTGACCCCACCATGTGTATACTTTCTGGTTTCTTTTTCTTGTACCACCTGCTTATTTGTCCAGTTGTCTGGTGGGTTTCTGGTAGAGATGTAGACAAAGTTACTGGTCTATCAGCTAAGGGTGCATTTAAGAATTACTTGACTGTTCAGACCAACATTTCTTTGTCTTTATCATGATCCATGATGTCGTTACAAGCCATGTTTAGAAGATCTGCACTATGCAATAACTCTATATCATTTGCAACCACTGTAAATAGTATTTCTTCATCATTCAGACTTACTAACTCATCTTGAGAAAGATCTTTTAGAAGGTTTATAATTTATAGGAGCTTGAAGGTCCATGATAGAACAAAATTTCAACAGAGCACTTCAAAATTTCCCAACTGTTCAGCCAGGACAAACAATCTGTTAATGTCCTGAGAATAACCAGATCCTAGACAAGAGGGTATCGTTGTTGCTATTGTTTTCTGTATACCATTGTATTCACAAACGTTATCGGCATAAACTTATTTCACATATAGAAAATTTTATCAAAGAAAAGATCGTTAAATAATTGATTATCCTTGAAAACATATTAGGTAATTTGTAGAATAATTATTAAAACGTTTATTGATAATACAAAATCATTGGTCATTTCAGGGATTATATATAATTACTTATGATTTTAATGATTCTAAAATTCCCTGAAAAATCAGGGATTCTACATAATCCCTGATTATACAAAGTCACTGTAACATCTACATCTTTTAGGTAGTTTATTACCTCTGAACAAGATGCAACCTTAAATTTAGAAAATTTGAACAGCTCTTCTGTTTGATGGTTGAAGTTAATCATGTTTATCATACAGATCATCAAATGGTTGCGACAGTTGTAATGAATATAATGATCAGCCTGATCAACACCACCCATGTTACATGTGTAATCTGTTACTGCCTTGAGACAATCAAAATTTTGTCTGGAATGGTCCATCAGTGTGGACACCCTTTAAACTTATGAAGTAGAATGGTCGTGGATGGTTGGGAGGGTATACAGATTTTTCTTGTAACTCTAAGCAGTAGCAACTAGTGGTCCCGGTCCCTTCCGTCGTCTTTTAGGTTTGTTATAATTCAATTATTGATTCAACTAGATATGCAATTGCAAGCAATAGCGGATGGCACCCTTCCACATTGCCACTAAACTGCAGCCATTTTAAGAATTAAAACAATCAAAGCACATAAATACATTACCTCTTAATTGTTTGCAAATTTTTAGGAAGTTTGGAACGTTTTCAATTTTGCAGTTTCCATGGCAACGGCGGCCATTTTGAAAATTCCAAAGTCCAAAGTCTCATCTCCAACTAGTTACCATTTATAATGAGTTTAATTAAGTTTAGAGCATTTTGATTTTTTTTACTTTTTCTGTTTCCATGGTAACAGCTACTACATTGACTAATACTTTGTTGTATTCATAAAGTTTCATTGAGTTCAATTGTAAATTACTTCTCAATACTGTCTACACATCAAGGCATACCAGGTAACATTTCAACAAAGTTTCATTAGATTTGGTCTTAAAATGAAGGATTCAGAAATTTGATTTTTTTACATTTTTAAGTTTCCATGGTAACCGTGGCCATCTTTCACATTCCATAGTTGAGGGTGCCATAATAAAATTGTCCAATCCTTGCAGGAAAAGAGTTTCCAGGTCCTTCGTTTTCACATTTACCTCCAGTCTTTCAAATTCAAGAAGGTGAAAAAATAATAATAAATAAAGTATTGGCTCACATCAATATACTTTTGGACATTGTACCTTGCACACAAAATTCATAACGAAAACATCAAGTTTAGCCTTTAACATGATTTTTACAAACCAGGCCTGAAGTTAATGTTGTTCATTTAAATTGAATACCTTTAATCCTAAAGTAATTCCTGCAGAGTTAATGCAGGATACTGTTCTAATTTCCATGATGGAAGCTCTTTCAGTGAGATATATCTACAAAGGTGGCATTTAATCTATGCTGCAACGATCCAAAGTTATAAGTCGGTGTCTTTGATTAGTTTATCATCCATTCTTTAAGCATCTGACTTGAATGTTTGTCCTCTGATAGGGTCTTTCTTAAAGATATTTAGCCAGACCCCAAATCAGAGAATTTCTCGTTTTCTACTGAAAGCTATATGATCGATCAATTTTTTCTTTTCGTGCCTTCTGGCAAAATTTCATCAATCTTATCCTGCTGTTTCCAAATTTAGAAGTTATTTGATCTTCGAAAATACATTTAAAAAGGTTAAAATAATGATATATGATTGCATTTCATCAAGTAGCCATTTTATTCCCAAGCGTATTTATACTGAGAGTCAAAATGTTTCAAGTGATCATAGAATTTTGTACATGCATGATTATGAAAAAGTTCCTTTCTATAAACAGCAGGAAAGTGAACAAATGTATTACATAATGTGCAACTAATCAACAGTGCAGTTAAATTTATGTTATCAAACAAAAGATGAGCATCCCAGCTGCGTGATACTGGTGATGCTCAGTATAGTTGAGTGTGTTGTGTTTTGTAAGTGATTGTCCTTCGGTATTTGTCATGCCTTTTTAAAATATTTGGTGCTTACTCTGACGGATGAAGAAGACAAACCAGTTTGGGCAGACAAGTGAGGGTATTTTCTCAGGAGACCATCCACAATTTCATCGTACATACATGGTGAAGTGTAAATAAGAAAAAGTTTATTGATTAAAGCAGATTAGAGAGTACTGTCGAAATGTATGTTAAATGTTTTTGGAAAAATACATATGCCTCAATTTTACATGTACATTCTGACATAAAAGAGGGACGAAAGATACCAGAGGGACAGTCAAACTCATAAATCGAAAATAAACTGACAACGCCATGGCTAAAAATGAAAAAGACAAACAGACACACAATAGTACACATGACACAACATAGAAAACTAAAGAATAAACACGAACCCCAGCAAAAACTAGGGTGATCTCAGGTGCTCGGAAGGGTAAGCAGATCCTGCTCACATGTGGCACCCGTCGTGTTGCTTATGTGATAACAAATCCGGTAAATAGTCTAACTCGGTAGGTCACATGAATGGGAAGGGATTGTAGTTACGACGTAAAGAACATATCCGATATCATTTGTGAAACGGTTATTCCATAACGGTCAACCAACTCGTGATTGCGTCCATAAAATTTACGAAGTGATGATTTCAACTTCACCATTTGGAACTCTTGGTTTAATAACTTCCTTCTGAGCAGCAACCTCTATCAAAAAATCATGATAGAAAATACAAGCACGGAAATATATCAATTGGGAGATATATACACCGTATGCAGGTGCTGCTGAAATGTTGCTACTTAGAAATGGAAAGTTCACAATCGGAAAGCTGAAATCATCTCTTGTCGTAATTTTTGTTTTCAACCGACCCTCATTGTCAATTTCTAGATGTAAGTCAATATATGAGGCCTACTTAACTGTATCTGTTGTATCCTTTATCTCTAGTTCGATGGGATAGATGCGTTCAACATAGTCACCAAATTTTGGTGAAAGAACATCATCTACATAGTGGAAAGTAGAGTTAAAGGATATTGCTAACTCTTATCTTTCTTCCTAAGAAGTTCCTGTATGATTGATTGATTGTTGGTTGCTTAGCGTCCAGTGACAATTATTTCATGCATATTCAGGACGAGAACAAATTAACAATAAATACAATAGGTAGGTTCTGTAATAGGGTGTCCAGGTTTAAGGTCGGAGAAATTTAGACTGCCACGGGAAATGAGGAATATTGTATAGGAAAGAAATTTAGCCTTGCAACAGGTCACCTACGGACCCCTCAAAGAGTTGTTGCAGGGTTCTTAACGTGCAAAGAGCGTGGCACTCTCTTTACACGAGGCATCGGATTTAACGTCCCCATTCTGACCGGACGTGACTGCAAATTTGTACATCCCGCACAGCCAAACGGACGCCCCACTTAGCTAGGGTTTT
>JAASAO010003579.1:0-10420 GCA_017311375.1 Mytilus coruscus
ATATAGTAAGGAACTTCAAATGTTCAGAAGAGGCCTTCAGCTGTGATGTGGTTATGATATGTTTGTTTACTATATGACTCTCTGTGGAGCGCACGGACTTGAATGTAGAAGAATTTAAAATTTCATTCTTAAGAACGTCCGTGTAGTATTTACGGCATACCGCCACCACAGTTGGCTGCTTTGTCGGCCGGTACAAACACAAACCGCTTGAAAGTACTTTTTGTTCCTTATCCTAGAAATAGGCGTATTATGTACTCATTTATTTATTTCTGAATTATTTTCAAAATGTGATATTCGAATATCCACAACATTCGTACATTTATTTAAATATGAATCAAGAGATTTTTTATCGGATTTTTCCCGTTTACACCAATTTTTACAATACGATGAAAGAGCGTCTTTTGTGACCTGACGACACTGTTTCCAATCTATTTTAGATGGAAAACGATATTTCGGTCCTTTTTTCAAAAAGTGTTCAACCTCTCGGTCTTGAATGATATTGAGGTCCCCCGTAATAGCATGGCCATAGGGATCATATCTAAAATTCGACGATTCACAGTCTCAAGTTAGAGGAGTATTAGTTTCTACATTGACCATGTTGACGTCTGATGTTACTGACGTATAATTAGAAATTAAACTTCTGCTTGTTTATTTGTATGTATACGAAATAATAGGTGGTTCTGTGTTATCAAAATAGGGAGGTATAAAGTTTTGAATGGTAGAGTTATTAAATATACTCGATAAGTTGATGAAATCAATACCTCTGTTAATATATTTAATTTTCAAAAAATGCCGTTTATGATCTTTAGGTTTATCGATACGCGGGAACAGCCAATGGTGGCAATAAGCTGTAATTATACGCGAATATTCATAGAGTGGGCTGTAGAACGAGATCATGTCACACTCCTTGAAAATATCATGCAATTTACTCATTGATATTTGGTCCAGTTTACATAATAATTGATGCCTACCACTGTTTTTAAATATAGATAGGAGATCATCAAGTGTATAATTTATACGATGTTTAATTCGTTGATTTCGATTGATACGTTTGCCATGAGACCTATTTTTACGTTGTCTTTTATCAACAATATTCTTGATATCAATAGAAGAAGTTTTAGATATGTTCCCTTGTCCCAGTATATTGTCATATAGACCCAGGAGATATGCTGTCTGCAGTAGTTTAATCCAAGACAGTTCGATAATTTTACGGGAATCTTCAAATTGTTTAAGCGATTGCCCTTGTTGTTTCTGGATCGTTTCGAGTGGTTGGAATCTTATAAATTTAATATTGTGATTGTGTTTACCTAAATGTTTGTAAATTATACTTTTGAATTTCTTAGGTTTTCGGAAGCGTTATAAAAGTTCCTGTGTTCGTCTGAAAAATTCCCGTCCTGTTTGTCCTACATATTGTATACCACACTTTTGCTTTGTTCAAGTAACCAGATAAATGAGCCTTATGGTTTTTCACGTAATGTCACAAGAAAAGGAAAGCGAAAAAGCTCTCCAGTTCACTGTTGACCTAACAGTATTATTAGAAGATAATCTAGAGCAGGTTTGTCATTGTCTAGCATTGCACGGGAATTTTTGTTGAATTTGGAGGTAGACTTTTTCAACAAATTGTCGGCATTCCTATGGGAACGAACTGTGCGCCTCCCCTTGCCGACCTCTTCTTATTTTCATATGAATCGGAATTCCTTCAGACACTTGTCAAAAACAAGAAGATCAAAGAAGCCAGATTATTAAATTTCACTTTCAGATATAGTGATGATGTTCTTTCCATTAACAATCCGAACGACACAGCTTCCTCCGCCTCATATTTAGACTTATACCTCGAATTTGAAATACACAGTCATCTCAGTACCAGTATCTATTACAAACGAGACGATTTCAATTTTTAAATTATGAATTTCCCCACCTTAGTAGCAATATACCAACTTCACCTGCATAGTGGATATACATTTCCCAACTTATTCGGCATGCAAGAGCTTGCAGCTCCTACTCAGACTTTGTAAAACGTCACCAGTGTCTGAGCAGAAAGTTGATAAACCAGGGGTATGTCAAAGAACGTCTCGTCCTTTTTCTAAAAAAGTTCATCGGAAGGTACCAAGACCTTGTTGATGAATATTCCGTATCGACTTCACAAATAATACATGATGGTCTTGAAGTATAGATTCTGCGTACTGACGCTGTTTATCATCTAAATAAGATATCAAAGTGTTATTTTATTTGTCTTTATTAATATTACTTTTACTGTTTGGTCTGTTTTTGGTGATATACATTTGACGTGGCTCTGTACTTATGCATCCCGTCATTGTGTTGTTTGTATTATTTTTCATTTTTACTTGTGTGCTTTGTCCGTGTGACTTTTTATGTTTCTTTGATACATAGGACGTGTCTCTGTACTTTAAACATCCCGCCATTGTGTTATTGTTCTATTATAATTTTTGCATACTTTGAACGACAAAATTATTTTATATTTCTACCTGTGTGACGTTTACATTCTGACGTCAAACACGCGATTCTACGCCAGAGTTAATGTTAAAATTACGATTCGTTCCCAGTGCTTAAAATCACTCAATCTTTTATGGGTTGATTTGGCTTACATAAATAAAATACAAAAATAAGTAAGCAATGAACGAAGTTGTTAAATGTGATTTATCCTTCTTTGTGCTTCTTTGTTAAATATTTGTTTGTTTTTGTTGTGATTAAGATTGTGACACGGTGTTGACTGCTGTACCCCTATTTTGACATTTGTACCTATTATGTCTGTTTGTTTTATTCACGCATCGTTGTCAATATAATGGAATTTGATGCGACTGTCATACAAGTGAGAGGTTTAGCGCTATAAAACCAGGTTCAATCCACCATTTTCTACATAAGAAAATGCCTGTACCAAGTCAGGAATATGAAATTTGTTGTAGATTCGTTTGATGTATTTGTGCTTTTGATTTTGCCATTTGATTAGGGACTTTCCGTTTTGAATTTTCCTCGGAGTTCAGTATTTTTGTGATTTAACTTTTTTATATTTGTGGATATCCACGTGCATTTTCATTGAATAATCTTGCTGCAGCAGCATTACCACCTTTGACACAATTGTAAAAATTGCTAAATTTAGAAGGGGAATTTCGATTGGCGGCGGTTGAATTTATAATTGGAAATGAGGTTTTTTTGAGCACGTGAATATCCTTGAAGGAGTTGTGTATTTTGTTTTCTTGGCATTTCGTAAAATCATGATTTACTAAGGGTAATGAGAAAATTAAATGAGGCCGAAGAATTCTTATAAAAACTATATTGAACAGCCCGACAGAATGACATTAGTAAAACAAAACAGACATATAACAAACACTGGTCCGAGAAAACAGAAAAAGGGTGAAGGTTTGGTACCATTAAAACGTTTAAACCCGCTGCATTTGTTTGCACCTGTCCTAAGTCAGGAATCTGATGTTCAGTAGTTGTCGTGTGTTGATGTGGTTCATAAGTGTTTCTCGTTTCTCGTTTTTATATAGATTAGACCGTTGGTTTTCCCGTTTGAATGGTTTTACACTAGTAATTTTTGGGGCCCTTTATAGCTTACTGTTCGGTGTGAGCCTAGGCTCCGTGTTGAAGACCGTACTTTGACCTATAGTGGTTTACATTTATAAAGTTTGACTTGGATGGAGAGTTGTCTCATTGGCACTCATACCACATCTTCTTATATCTATATATCGTAGTGCATGTATTTAAGACAGAAAACGCAAATTCAAAAAATCGCACGTGCTCTATCCAAAAAAGATTTTTATAGTGTAGTGTATTAATATTGGAACAAATTATAGAACAGTCTATAGACTTCGCTCAAATTAATGACAATTTTATGTAGATGGGGTGTATATATAAAGTTCTGTTTTAATCCTAGCTGACTATTGGAAATGAATTTGGAGTAGGATATTAATTTATTATATAGTTTCATTTAAATCCAAGCACAAAAATATATTTATCAAATTTGTGTTTTGTTTTAACAAAAAGTTTTTACTGCACATTTGACACTGGGAATCCATTTGATATAGCATATTACACATTTATAGCAATTTTCCATGCAATCGTACCACAGATAAATAGTTAAAATTTTATATTTTATTAACAAAAACTAACTTCTTACCCAATTTGTGTGCAATTTCACAAAAGTAATTTATTTGTTACTAGGACTCACTTCCTTTTATCAAATTTTATTGATATCCTAGCAAAAAAGATATTTCTCAAAATGAAGAAATGAGGTTTTGACCATATTACACATTTATAGCAATTTCATAGAAATCCTACCACAGAAAAATATTTCTCAAAATTTCAGGTGCATTTGAATAAAAAGTAACTATTTACCTCAATTTGTGAATTACACAAACATTGATTTTTGTCAATAGCACTCAATATTTAGAATGGTTACTTTACCTATCATCATTTTTTTGTTAAAATCATAGCACCAAAAACATTATGTTTCTCAAAATTATTTTTTTAACCACAATGTCTCTCCCAAAACTATTCCCTCCAGAAGTTAGGTATGGTTCATATATTGTTTACAGACGCAGATGCCTTATGTTTCAAAGTTTCCATCATATGTCAATTCTCATTGACCTTATTTATATGGATTGCAATTAAAGACAGCTAAAAAATTTGTTTTTTTTTTTTTTTTTTGTCGAGTGAATTTTCCCCTCAAATGTAAAAGGATACACATATTTGGTATTTTGGACAGCATTAACCAGAAATTGATCGCGTGTTATTGATCAGTGATCAAGTTAAGTTTTTGTTGTCTAGTCTCTATCTCACTTCGTTAATCAATAGATTAACTATTTATTGTGTGTGAAATTATTTTGATTAATTCCTTATTTTTTATTTTCTGAACTAATTTTTCATTCT
The DNA here is from genome assembly GCA_017311375.1 of Mytilus coruscus. Lineage (NCBI taxonomy): Eukaryota > Metazoa > Mollusca > Bivalvia > Mytilida > Mytilidae > Mytilus > Mytilus coruscus. The sequence goes on from JAASAO010003579.1 coordinate 4,891, forward strand.
TCAGTTTTTGCACTAATTCTTGAAAGGCAAAATACAAGTGCAATGCAATACTGTCAAACCTGTATTAATATGATTAAGCGGTCACTAACGAGGAATGCCAATCGTGACAGCTCAAGAGAGGGACCTTTGAATAAGGTTCCGACAAATTCCGATTAGTAAAATATTCTAATTATTATGATAATGATTGGGTTCGCGGCTAATTGTTTTTTAGTGTTTTCAATTGGTAGATTTCTTGTGAGCAGTGAAATAAAAAAAAATGGCGGATATATTCCGACGTTGTAAATTTAAATAGATTCTTTCAAATAAATAATCATGGAGATATGAGTCGATGATACAGTTTTTAATGGAAGCTGAGAGTAGTGGAACACGAGGAATTCAGAATTTCCCCTTCTATATAGGTAGTTAAAACATTGAAATTACCGTTTTTAAAATCAGAAATTACGATTTCATTCGAAAATTAGGTGGCCATCGGTCGCGTGAGACAGATAAATTAGAAACGCGTTAAATTATATAGAAGAAATGTTTGGAAGGGTCTTTATTTATCTATTATTGTTTTTTGTTGAAACCTGTACCTTTCATTTAATTTTGGTGTATAGTTGCCTCATTGTAAATTATACCACATCTGAATTTATATGTATGGCGAATACTTGATTATGAATACGTAGAAAAGAAAGTGTCAGGAATCTTCAAGTGATTCAAGAAAATATGTTGGATTGTTGAGCTATTGATGGCTGGTATGCATCTGTAGCATTATGTGGAAATCATGTATCGTATTATGATATGACTGACTCGGGGATGGGGGGTCATTTGTTTTACTCTTTTATGTTGGGGTTAATTCATTGGAAAGTGCATATAATTTTTTTTAATGGATCGCCTTGAAGATATTCTTTGTTCCGACAGTACAGAATCATTAGCAGACCATGTAAAGTACGTACCTTTGCGGTATTCACAAAAATGATCCCCTTTATACATAATTATATGTGTTGCTCTGTCTTTCATTGTCGTGTGGAACAATAGTGAAACTGGTTAATATGCTACCAAAATAAAGATCGATATCTATAATTTTCAATAATGCATTACAGTATTCATGAAAAGCAGTTTTTCGTTTATTATGAGTTTTTTGTTTTTTTTTTTTTTTTGTCGTGTTTTCTCCTACAACGTTAATATTCTTCTTTCAAAAGCGGAAGTGCATTTGCAACAAAAAAGTTGGAGTTATGATAAATTATCAGTATATAATTAAAGTTTATAATTTTAAACTCTAAATAAATATATTTAAACTGAATTTAACATTTATAACAACCGAAATTGATTTCCATCGCAAATAACGACAACTGGCCAGTTTATCTTCATAATTTAACTGACGAAGACTTTTAAGCATTATCTTATCAAGTCATACAGACTTCGATCTGGACGAGGATGAAAGGACTATGTTTCAAAAGTCCTGCATCACATACATTTTCTTGATGTGTGCGACTCGAAGATGTACGAATATATTTGTGTCTATATATTGGACAATAATTTGTGTATAAGATCCTACTGTGTGGACATAGATACTTTCTAAGACTTAGAAACATTTTCTTTTTCTCTTTTTACGCATTCTTTACGATTTATATAGATTTTTTTGTAAAGGTTAATTTTAATATATTGTTTTTAAATATACTGTCCTATCTTCCAACTTTATTTTAACTATCGATCTAACTAATGTTCTGCATTAATGAAGGAAATAAAGATATACATATATAAACGCCTAAAAACAATACAAGACAACACCAATATTAAAAAAACGGAAACATTAAATGTAAGTATCTATAAATATTTCGGATACCAGATATCCTTCATCAGTATGATTATGATGCGAAATTAATCATATCAATCTATTCTGATTTAACTATAACAATCTTTAAATTTATACAATTAAAACCGACCAACGCTTGTACAATTCTAGAATTTCAAAAAATGACGTAGGTTAGGTATTTACAGCAGACACTGCATAGATATGCTTCTAACAAAAATAGTAATGTGTGATATGAACTGGTATATTTCTAAAATTTCACAGGTGACGAAAGTTGAGTTATTACAACAAAGACTGCGTAGAAATACATTCCCAATGAATACCACTGACCGATTTCAGCTGGTATAATACTCAAATTTCAAATTTGACGAAGGTAAAGTAATTACAACAGAGGCTGCGTATTTACACATCCCAAATAAATAGCAGTTTGATAATTTTTGAATTTTGAATTTTGTCAAAGGTTAAATAATTCACACATAATTCTACAATTATACCAGTTTAAATCGCAGGGTGCTATTCATTTGGGATGTATAAATACGCAGCCACGGTGTATTTCATTAATTGCATATTAGAACGCATATTAATTAAAATTCAACAACACACGTGTTAAGAATGAATATTTCTGTTATCTATTTTATTCATTCTGCTGTACATAATATTAATAAAAATTCAACCGAACAGATGTACAGAATGAATAAAATAGATGAAAGAAATTTTCATTCATATGTCAATATTTTAAAATGTAGTTTAGTTTAAACATATTTTATTGGCTTAATTTATGCAAAACAAATGAGACACAAGTTAATCAAACATATAAAGTCCTCCTAGAATACATAAAATGTACGAATACAACTCAGTGGTGCAAATTCATTCATACACGATAACAAACGTTAAGACCACGCATGTACATCTTTGTATATGCTTACATTTCTTGAAAATTATATTTACCTCTCAAGTACAAGAAAACACAGTTCTTGGCTCTGGGTGAGATAAATAAAAAAACCATATCAATATAGATGTACGTTTCAATGTTTAATCATTATAAACATTCTAAAAATTAACTAAATGATAGTGTTCGTTTCATATCAAATGTTATTTATATTGCATTTTCTCTTCATAATACAAATATGAGTGGGATAATAATGATTTTAAACATTTTGTTTCTTGCATAAATATGATCTAAAGATTAACCATATGAGTATTTGTTGTGGTTACCTTATAGTTATAGCCGTAAGCCTTCATTACATGAGCATGCAGTTGTTGGTTGCCGCCACATCTAGACTTAAACTTTTGAACTCATTCACCAGGTTTGTCTGGTTTTTTTTTTTTATAAATCAGTAACCAACAATTAAATGCCATAAACAGATAGTTTTGCAATTCAATTTAATATCTTAAGGCATTCATTGTATTTTTCAAGACATGAACAGTATCCATGGTGTATTTAAAACCAACCTTTGAAAAGAACGCATAAATGACAAGCTTAACTTAAAAGTCTTAAAATATGTCTTCCATGTCTCAAGATTTCAGCAGTATCATGTACGTTAAATCGGTTTCAAGGGGATTATCGAATGAATACCTGTATACAGATAAAACGAATGTTTGCTGTCAAGTTTTGAAAATAGTGTTATACCTTACTTTCAGTACATGTATAAGATATTTAATAAAGTTCAGAGTAAAGTGAATAATACTACAGATTTAACAGCACACAGAATGAATGAATTAGATGACTGAAATTATCATAATTACGTCATTTGTTTAAAATGAATGATACAACTCAAAGATAACAGAAGCCATTTGTATGTACAAGATCAGGTTCACGTCATATTAAATAGGAACACCAGTCAAAGTTATTCATCGGCATGAATTGCATCATACACGATAACAAACGTTACAAACACTCATCTACACCTGTATTTACTTACAATTCTTCAAACATTGATTCACCGTACAAGAAAACTTTTCAGTTCTTGGCTCTGAATGTGAAATTAAAAATAACACATAAAAATATACATGTATGTGAATTTTTTTTAATCATCATACAAAGAAAAAAATTAAGAGAATGATAATGTTAATCTCATATCATATTTTATCAATACTGCATTTCATCTACAAAATACAAATAGGATACATTAAGTTTTTTAGATACCAACTAAGTGTCAAGATATGTCTGTTATGTCTCAAGACATAAACATTTTTGTCCGTCTAACAAAATTGGTATTATTTTCGGTTTTCTAAATTCCTTTAAACACTTAAATAATCAAGAGTTTATCAATTCTTTTGTTTAATGTATGTTTGCCACTGATTGAATGCTTAGTCCAACATTTATTCTTTAAAATAATAATAACAAATAATACTTACGTACTGAGATTGAAGTATCATACCCCAAAAAAATCAACACTACACAGGTAAAATTTTGTATTTCATCATTTAATTGTTCTTAAACAATCGATTAAGGTTCATCTAAAGGAATTTAAAAGTATGGCCGTGTTTACACAACAAAATTTACTCTGAGTACACACCAACCGATGCATCTAGGAAAGTTTTAAGGCTTGCTGGACCTAGATATATAAGAGTTATATGTAGTCTATGTTTCAAAAAGTTAAAAACTTACCTGGTTTTTGATGTGCTTTTTTTTCAGTCTGCAGAAGATAGCAAACTAAACTAACACAAAAGTTTCACTTGATACGGTCCACTCAGTAACACACTTATTGTTTAGAGATTTCTATTGTCCATCTATTCTCCATTTAAATAAATACAACTCACAAAATGTATTATGAGGGGAGCTTCTCAAACCTTTTTCCCAACTTAGTTTATTTTGGCACCTTCTGCAGGAATGAAAAAAAAATGAATAGCAAAATCTAGTTAATTTTTTATATTCTGAAACTTAAAATGCATTTAGATTTTATCTATCTAGGTCCAGCCATGCTCTTAAACTTTTCCAGATGCACAGGTTTGTCTACTCAGGGTGAAATGTGTGGTATAAATACAGCAGCCATATTTGTGAAAAGGTTATGATGAACCTTAAAACGTACACGATCATATATGTGAATGCACACAAATCATGGTTCGGAACGGGATCATAAATAATTCACCATAATCATTTTGCTTTCATCATCAAAGCAATCTCAGAATAATCCATATGGGTATGTATCGTGGTTACCATACCAGTTGCGTCGTATACCTTTCGTTTTATTGAAAAGTCAGTCTGTTTGTTATCATCGCATTATCATGATTATGACTTACACTTTTGAACACAACCCTGAAACCAGGTTAATCTTTTTTTTTTTTTTAATCAATAGTTACACATACAATTCCAATATAATACTCCGAATACAAATATGTTTACAATTCAACATGTTATTTAAAGCCATTAATTGTATGTCTCCACGATGTGTTTAAAATCAACCATGCAGAAATATGAATAAATGATCAACTGAAATTCAGCGTCTAAGGACATTTCGTCCATGTCTCAAGACATCAGCAGTATTAAGTAAGCGCAAACAGTAACGAAGGGATTCTTCGCTTTGAGAAAGAATACAATTTTATTACCGTTACGCAGATATATTGAAATATGATTGCCCGAACATCAATGTCTACACGTTATCTGCGTTTGTAAGATTCCTTACCATTGAAATTGATGGATGTTATATGACATAGTTAAGCCATATTCCTCAGGTGTTTGAAGAACATTATTGTTTGAGCAAATAGTGTCCCAGATTTGAAAGAGGTAATTGGGTT
>JAASAO010004104.1:0-10630 GCA_017311375.1 Mytilus coruscus
TGATTAATGAAAATATCATAGCAATTCTTTAGTTTATCTAATTAAATATACAATTAATTTTATTTAGTTATTTGGATTTAATAACCTCAAATTAAAGGGTGCGAAAAGATATATTAATGTAACTGTTTCAAAGTTCAAATTGATCAATTATTGATTGAAGTGAATAAATAAAATTTATTTTCTCGAGGAATAAACTGCATAGTATACAAATCCTTGTTCTAGTATGAATAGTAATAATTTTCATCGACGAAAAAGATAGAAACTTTTGTTGTGTTGCCAATCTCTGTGTATATATGTCTCTGGTTGGAAGAATCGTAAAAGTGTTATTTTTCTAAATTCTATTGTTTACTCGGACATCGTAAAGTCTAAAATTGATTTTTTTTTTTACCATATTGGACTTCATGAACGCGGACTTCGATGAGAACACCTGGATTGAAAGTTTGCAAACGTTCCGACCAAATGAAATTCATTTTAATATGTAACGCGTACTTCAACGAGAGCACCTAGATGAAATATTTTATTTATACGACAATTAGTTTTTATTTAGAAATTACCGCTAAAATATAGTTAATAAAATTATAAGAGAGCAACAATGCAGAATTGTTTCTTTTCCATTCTTGTTTTTTTTACAATGTTTATGTTCATTTTAATTTGGTAGGTAGAATTATATTAAATGCCCCAAACGTAAATATACGTTTTTTGAAATTCATTAAAAGACGTAAGAGAATGCCGACTAAGAGCCATTCAAGGTAGGTTAACTTAAACCTATCCATCGTTATAGCAGACTAAAATTTATCTCATATAAACAGAATACATGTTAATTAATTGCAAGAATTTTTGTACGTCACGGTGCATGATAGCACGATAATCCCTTTACAGAATCGTAACCACGCTTCAATATTTTCGTTTGATATTTGCTGCTCTTCCACAATTAATGCCCGTTTTGCTCCAGTGACCGGTATTACAATTTAACACAGTTTTAAAAGTTCATTGAGCTGTTACTTCATTTACAATTTGGAGCAAGACAAAACTGTTTATCAAATTCAACAAATGTCAACATTATCTTCATCAATTTTATTATTTAACAAAACATTGTTTTTCATTACAAGCTATTCCATATATCAATATACAGCTAGTGAATATTTGTTGTTTACCGAAAATATAAGATACATCGATTTAAATTATGTACACAATGAATAATTTCTGTGACGTTACTTTTATTTCCGAATTTACGAGTACAATATAGTAAAACAGAAAAAAGAGAAACGGTAAATATACAGGAATACATAAAGTTTCGTAAGTAATTGCAAGGGACCACACGTTACTTACATGCCACGAGTTTTCATAGCACTTAGCAATTTTTGAAACGAATATGTGAGATAAAAATCTACTGCATTTAAGCAAATTAAAATTATGTTATACACCTAACTATTTTATTTGCAACAGATTCACAAGTTTTGCATTTTTTATACCGTGCATCAATATTTTAATGTTTTTATTTAAATTCCTTGTATGTCACGTGTTTTGTTCATTCATTTGTTTAAATTGTGAAGCATGTGACTTTACTAAGAATACACGCATTTAACTAAAGTCGATAAAGTTTGAAACATATAAACGCTAGATACATGAAGGTTGTTTTGCTTGAGTGATTTACCTATACAAAGCTCGGGTCTCAACAATGTTTAAAACGAATTAATGCCAGCTTGAAATAGTTTAACGGAGGCGTGGCCTATTGGTTTGACGCATCTTACCACCATCTGAAATTAACTTGATTGACCACAAAGGAATCTATTTGACTGGTATTAAAAAAATTTGATATGGTTTGAAATGAATTAAAACTAATTTTTAATTTTTGTCAATCTTAATTTATCAAATGATGATTAATCTTATTTAAATAGCGTTAATGCGTTTTTGTCCGTTCAAGTTAAATTCGGGTTACTAGTGATTGTCAGCACTTTTGTGTTAACATGAAATATCATTGATATGTTTATTGTCTGTCATTTTACTGTTGATAAAATGCTGAATTGGTCGAAACACTTTGGTTTTTATAACCTCAGGCAAAGATTGTTTTAGTCGTCATTAGACACAACTTTCATCAATTTTCTGTTGTTAAAGCTCTTCAATTTCGTATTCATCTGTTTAGATGAAATCTTATTTATATGAAATGCGTGTCTAGCCTACCAAATTATAAGACTGGTATCTTTGATGAGTTACAAACCTGATCTTGAACAGTATCAAAATTTTTAGAAAACCTGTAACGTCACTTTTGTGGCGTTGACCCAGTCGTGTCAAAGACAGTTCGTGGTTCTGTTGTGCTGTTTTTGTGTGCTGTCCTATGTTGTTTTACGTGTTCGTTTTTATTCTGTGGTTAGCATGTCAAAATGTACTATTGTATTGTTTGTTTGTGTATTTCTCTGTCCACAATGTTCTTGCATTTATTTGTACTGTATTCCTGTCATGTAATGGTGTCGTTTTAGTGCTATATTTAACATTGCCATGAAAGTGCGAGGTTTGGCTAGCCTCAAAACCAGGTTCAACCCACCATTTTTTCTTAAAATGTCCTGTACCAAGTCAGGAAAATGGCAGTTGTTATCTTGTAGTTCGTTTCTGTGTGTGTTGCATTGTCGTTTGTTTTTTGTTCACTTCAGTGTTTCTGTTGTTTCGTTGTTTTCCTCTTATAGTTGATGTGTTTCCCTCGGTTTTAGTTTGTAACCCGGATTTGTTTTTGTCTCAATCGATTTATGACTTTCGAACAGCGGTATACTACTGTTTCCTTTATTTTCACCACCACTGGGATTCAACAGTTGGATGACGTTTCAACCCCGAGGATATCACTACCCCAGTAGTCAGCCCTTGTTGTGTTCATTTTCTGTCAATTTAATGTTAATGATATGTAAAATTGTCCGAAACACTAAGGTTTTTTTTTAACCCAGACATGGATTGCGTTACCTGTATTAAGCATATTTTTGTTTTCTTATATGTCTTAATAGATATAAGGAGATGTGGTATGAGTGCCAATGAGACAACTCTCCATCCATGTCACGATTTGTAAAAGTAAACCATTATAGGTCAAAGTATACTAGTAATTTGATGTTTGATGGATGATAGTAGACTTGATGGATCAATTACGGAGATAGATGTCTCTTGTTAGATGCAACAATGTCTGATGGACGATAATTGACGTCTAGGATCAATGAAAGAGATACATGTATTTAGTAAGTTGTAATTATGTCTGAAGGACACTAATGATACATGCGTTTAATCAATGTAGATTTCTCTAAAAATAAATAAATACCACTAGAAATAAAAAAAAAAAAAAAATCAACGAACTTTTTAAAGTCCATGGGTTTTTTATACAAAAAAGTAGCCATATTTTCAGAATATTTATATATCATTGATACTTGGTCCAAGGGGTAAAATATTCGACCGGCCTCATTTTTCCTCATTTCTTATACATAAACGTGGGATTAGCAATGGTATGAATTCCATTTTAATCGAAACCCAGTAAACCATTATGTTATCATATCTCAAATATCTCTGAAATCTAAAACCTGTCAGATAGGATAATAATTAAGGTGGCAACAAAGTATAATGCGACCACATGTGTTCTTTGTTTTATTCAAATGCACGTATCCGTGATAATCTTCAGTATATAATATATAAGAACATGTAACACAATCATTTTGCAATGTTTCGTCGACGTATCTATCATTACACAAGTGTCATTTGAAAATAAATACACAAACAATATCAATTTGTGCTGATAATCAACATCTTTGCCAAGTTTATTGAAAGTTTATCAACATTTTAGTAATCTGGTAAGTAGCATTTTACTTCAGGTACTATTTGATAAACAAGTCTAGTGTGAATTTCATTAATACTATCTAAATTAAATAAGGAAAGTTGAGATCAAGCGATATAAAATTTTCATGGCAAACATTCTCATTTTTTTAATGAAAAACTCCACGAATCGTTGATCTCGTCCTTTGCACTGGAACTCCAGTACGACGTCAAATGTCACGTCCCGGCGTCAATCTTTAACCTCAGATCTTTTAATGTAATTAAATTTGAAAAAAGGAAGATTTTTATATAAAAAGTGTAAGTGTTTTGTATATCATCTTTATCCGTTGCCATGTGCGAAATGCACATCATATTAACAGTTAAAAGTCATCAATGACTTAACGCATAGCCAATGTCAAAGTAGCAATATCATCTAATGATGCTGGTAAAGCCAAGATAATTAACTCATTTGTCGTATAACTTTTTGTATCACACTCCTATCAGTATGATACGAGAAATATCTCCACAGAATATCTCTTTAGTCGAGAAACAGACGACAGTTACAATTAGAAGAGAAAATAGGATACGCTATTCGAATACAAAGGTGTAACTACTAAGTTTTACTCAATATCTGCTTACCTGACGAATTGAAAGATATCTGATTTCCAACATTCAAAATGTTTTAGTAATCATTAAGGCTGTGTCAGAGTGTGTATGTTTTGAAAGTGTCTCAAAAGGATGTCACTAGTAAAGCAGCAACCGCTTATCCGTACCAGTTCCTGCGTTTATACCCGGTTTTTATTGAATTCGTGTTGCTGAAATAGCAGTTATAAATCACAGAGAATGATGAAATTCCACTTATTCTTATACCATGTATAAGTGTAATAGGCAAAGAATACGGGTAGTGAATGATCTTAGATTTAGCTAAAATATAATTGAGGTTAAGCTTAATCATTGCATGTGCAAATCTATATATGAAAAGAGATATCAAAAATTTGATTTAACATATCCCTTGGATTTTTGTTATTTTAATTTGATTTTTTTATTAAGCATATGCTAAGACTGATTGTAGCATACCATAAATACTATTTTTGAGTATGCTGAAATTGAACAATGGACAATATTTGTTCTCGACTGTACTGATTTTCACTCGACCATTCTGAATAAGTCTGAATTCTGATAATAATATATCCCTGTCTGTCATCTTAGTTGATGTATAAGATTGGAACATTGATTTACACAAGTCATTATACACTTGGTAAATATCCTTTCCTGAAATCCTAGACAGTGTTTGGGAATTTATCAATGGCTATTACAAGATTTTCTGGTGAAAACATTTTAAAAGACAGAAAAATGGCGTCCAAAATTTGCTCTAATAAATTTGGGACTATTGGTGTTCAATTAACATAACTTATAGTTTCACAAAAACTATGATTTACTCGTTTGACTTTATCCCTCACCCTTTCCTCTCTGAAATAATAAAAAAAATAAAAACGCCAAGACTTCCACTCAAACATTGTAATCCAGTGAGATTATTTGTTGAATCTCTATTGGTAGATATAAGGAAAGACATCATTTGAATTCGTCGAAACAAAAAACTGGGCTTCCAATCTTAGATATTGAATAGGAAAATATCAGTTTCCAACGTCAATATGATAGTCTATAGCTAGAAACTCTTTATTGTGTTAGAATTTTGGTCTTTTTTTCTTCATCAGTTCTTTGACGGTTTATCAGTTTTAGGGATTTTCTAAATTTTGCCCCTACCATCACCCAAGATGCAAGAATGGTCGAAGTGCGTATCTGCTGTTGTAAATTTGGTAACGTTCTAACAGAGTAGAATACTACTGATAATAAGGGATTCCGACAAAAAATTTCCAAGGACCAAAAAAAAACACATAACAGGAAACTTTGACGATAATAAACAGAGGCATATTGTATCCTGGAACGTAGATATTGAAATACTTGAGGTTTGGACAATTTAAACGTATCAATCCGTATTAGGTATGTTGGCGTATGTGTGAAAATAGGGGTGGGTTCTTTTACTTACTGACGTAAGTTTTTAAATAAGACTGGATTAAAAGGTCAAATGTACTATTTAGATCAGGTCCTATAAATAATGTAAATTTGCTTTTCATTAGCAAAGTTCTACAAAGTTGTTCTGTTCAACTTTCTCGTAAATTAAATCATCATCAGTTATTTTTGTCTTTAAAAAATGGTGGCATGTTGCACTTTCCTTCTATCTTGATATTTTCTTGCCAGTTATATAGGATTTTCTTTTTTCTTGGTCGAGTTGATTTCCTAATCTTGCATAACCTTATATATGGAAACATAGCAGTGAGAAATCTTAAATTTATTGGCTTAAAAATGTTCTATATTCTGTATATATGGCTTAAATACACTGGATTTGGGTTGTGTTTTCAATAAGAGATAATTGGGATTGGGCATTTATTTGTCCAATCTATCAGTAGCATGTACCGTTTAAGCGCCTCTCCTTAACATCTTCAACAATATCTCCTTCAAAAAAAGAACGACATAGAAAATTGAAGCAAAGCAATTAGTAACTATGATTCGACATATAAGTTAAGCATTACAAGTAAACGAAATACAAATTAAGCCGTTGTCCCAAAGTTTCAAATTTTGATCTCCGTTGTCATCTCAAAACAGTTCATCAAGTAATACATGTTATTTTCACATCGTGGTCATATTATTTCAATATATCCCCAGACACGTATACACGTTAACATATCTGATACGATTTGATACGTGTTAAACCAACATCGAGTGGACGGATTCTTGATTGCCTGAATATGTTGACACCTTATTATTATTTATATTATATTTGTTTTAATTTACCGACAAGGGATTTTAGAAATACATTAATATATTCTATATATGCATTAATTGGCTACTGGACGTTGAAGAGTTATCCATCATTATCTAAAACGACTTGACCAATCTTAACAAAACTTACCAGTTAACTAAACTCGACAGAAATCATGGCCTTTGGTGTCTTTTGGGATAACTTGTTTAACCAATACTTAACAGAGTACAAAACGCAGAATTAATATCAGTTCATTCAATACTCATAGCATCTGAACCAAGTAACTAATGCAGAGCTACACGTAAAGACTTAATGATATACAAGCATCAATAAATATTTTCAATGACACCTAAATCCAGTAAAAAGTAAAATCACAAAAATACCGAACTCTGAGGAAAATTCAAAACGGAAAGTCCCTAATCACTTAGTCTCCTGACAAAGACATAAATACATTAAGTGTTGCATTAGTAGTAAGCAACGATAAAATAGAATTTTAATTATATCTAAGGTCATCTTTTTGATACTCACACGGAGAAAATTGTGCCAAATTGACTGATATACTACGAAGAATTTAATATTCTAAATTGTCTTCATTGTTCTTTAAATCGACCAAGTATTTGAAAGATTCAATCTTTGCTGACATACGTGCTATTTAAATTTATAACTACAATAACATTGTATGAATATATAAGATTAAACACAGATACAATTCGGCATCAATGTAAGACTTTACTGTTCTCAATTATATCTTAAATCAAAATACTAGTGTTGACGTAAAAAGATCAATATTTCAACCTCTTATTCATCAGGACTATTAAACAGACAAATGAGTCATTCAATATTTAAACCGAAAATTGTAAAATACAAGGGTATATTTTTACAAGGTATTTTATAGTAAAATAATGAATTGGTCATATTTAATAACTTTGACAGGTATATTTTTTCAAGATCAAACAAACATAGGTTAAATTTGCCAGATTAGTTGGAATCTTAGTTTTTTACGGCAATGTTATACAATTATTGACTTTTGGTGAGGTTGATACAATGGTAGGTAGGTCACGTTTTAGAAAAGAGAGTAGGATTGAACTTACGACATAGGGAACATATCCGCTATCATCTGTGAAACGGACATTTCATAACGGTCAACCAACTCATGATGGCGTCCGTAAAATTTCCGAAGGGATGATTTCAATTCCACCACTTGGAACTAATATACAATTATGGCAATGATTTAATTGGTTTAATAGCGTCCTCGTAAGCAGCAACCCTCTATCAATGAAATCATGATAGGAAATACAAGCCTTTTAATGTAGTTTCAACTGGGAGATATATACTCCGTATGCAGGTGCTGCTGGAGGGTTGCTACATAGAAATGGAAAGTTCACAATTGGGAAGCTGAAATCATATCTTTTGTCGTAAATCTTTGTTTTTACCGACCCTCGTTGTCAATTTCTAGATGTTAGTCAAGATATGAGGCAGACTTAACAGTATCTGTTGTATCCTTTATCACAAGTTCGATAGGATAGATGCGTTCAACAAAGTCACTAAATTCTTAATTAATTTGTGAGAGAACATAATTCTATTTAGCGGAGTAAAGTTAAAGGATACTGCTAACTTCTTTTCTTTCTTCCTAAGAAGTTCCTGTATGATATCAGCCTCGTGTGAATAAAGAACAAAGTTGGCAAGTAGAGGGACACAGTTGGTTCCCATATGAATGCAGATAGTTTGTTGAAAAACACATCCTCCAAACGTAACGAATATGAAGTCAATCAATAAATGAAGCATCTTGATAATGTCAGTTTCAGATACTACTATTAATTATTCGTTTGAATCAGAGTGATTTTCGATAACGTAGGATTTATCCCTTTCCAAAACAAGATACTTGCATCTACGTTGGCCATTCTTTTTTTAAGAAACAAAGCAGGACTAACTCTTTCAATTTGTCAATTAGTTTCGAATGGAGACTACATGTGTAAAGTGTAGAAAAGTCAAATGTTTTAATACTATTGCAAGATGAAAGAGTCTTAGATTGTATATACTCTAAACGATCTTTGGAATTTTTAAGTATCCACATCTGATTCACGCCATCTCTAAAATGTTGTTTAACAATAACTTTGAAGCCCGGCTTTGATTGCTGATAAAATTGATGTTAATAATTAAGAAAGAGGTTTCGTGGAGCACTTTGAAGACCCAGCAATATACCGTTGTTTGTCCCAAAAATCCACTCAGTTTGATTACTGCCGTCACAGTAAAGTAGTCCGACACCCCATTAATCCAACATTCCAATGGTCCGACTAAGGTAAATCACTGCCGTAATAGCGAATTTGTTCGAATTCCTATTAGTCCGATATCCCAATAGTCCTACTAAGGTTAATCCATTTGTAATCATTGTCGTATTTGTAAATTATTCCGACACACCATTAGTCCGACATCCCAATAGTCCAACAAATGTTAATCACTGTCGTAATAGTAAATAAGTCCGACACCCCGGGCCATCAGTCCAACACCCCATCAGTCCCATATCTCAATAGTCTAACTAAAGTAAATCATTGTCGTAATAGTGAATCAGTCCGACATCCTATTAGTTCTATATTATTTTAATCCTGCATCCGATAAGTTCTAAATCCCAAGAGTCCTATTAAAATCAATCTTCTTCTTCTTCTTCCACTTACGGAAGTCCACTCTATTGGCAGGGTCACCGCATTCAAAATATATTTGTTTATATTTTTTAAAATGCGTTGCTTTAAAAATTGTTATTAGATTAAGATATTTTATATGTGTTAGGGTAAAATAAAATAAAATAATGAGATAACACGGATAAAAGGTAAAACTTGTATATAAACTGTACACAGCAGACTGCCATAAGCTAAAAACATTATATCTTTAAAATGGATAAAACTTTAATTACTGTGTTAAAAGTGTCCAATAGTTTAAAAAAAACATAATGTGATAATGATTATTTATATAATGATAAAAAGTTCCAACAATCACGTGAGGTTCCATACGTTGAATATATTGTTAAAATTTAAAATCTTGTCAAGAACCCAAGTTATTGTTTTCTATTAGTAAATGTTGTTATGTTGTAAAATAGAATGCAAGGGTCATATAGTTTATATATTTACTAACGGATATTATCCGTACTCTTTCTCTCTAAATTATTTTTCATTCTCATGACCGATAGGAGGCAGCTTTGTACACGATCTTATAAGGCTCTAAGAGTCAAAAATGAATGTTCATCATATTTTACTGCTATAATTCCGCTCTCTTGATATGCAATGCATGTTCCCAGTCTTTGCATATTTTTTCAATAGCAACTTGGCGAGTCACAGGTATGCGACGTTTTCTGTAAAAGTCGACTAGTAATTGGAGCAGATCGTCTTCAGATTCAACGAATCCAATGTAGTTGTAGTTGATCCAAAGTTCAGCCATCAAATGTTTTAGTCTGATGTAATGGATTTTTCTCACTGATTTAAGGCTTATGCAGTTAACAAGAAAATGCTTGTTATCTTCTGTTCCTTCCATATACAGTTTGCACTCTGCAGATTTTGTTGAATCAAAACGGTTGTTAATTCTTTGAGTGCTATATGTCCCAGTCAATATTTTGGATTGTAACTTTCCTTTAGTAACATCTCGTTTTTTGTCTCTGACACTGCTCCAACATGCATTAGGTTTTTTCAGAAGTTCCGATTGCTTACCTCCGTGTGATTTACTGATGTTTTCGTGTAAGCTATCTTAGACCATTTTGTTCTTTATTTTGAATCTATCATATCATAATCACTGCCGTAATTGTAAAAAAGTCCGACATCGCATCAGTCTGACAGAAAATAATCACTGTCGATATACTTAAGGAATTCGATACCTTATTTCTCCAAATTTCGAAAGTTCGACTAAGGCTAATCACTGTCAAAATTACAGTTTTAAATTAGTCCGACAAAGGTAAATCACTGTCGTAATTGTAAATTAGTTCGACATCACATTAGTCCGACAAAGGTAAATCACTGTCGTAATTGTTAATTAGTCCGACATCAC
>JAASAO010002530.1:0-10125 GCA_017311375.1 Mytilus coruscus
TATCTGTTTCACAGATTATTATCATACAGTATTTATAACATTTAAATTACCCTAAGTGCTTTACAACATATATCAATTCACATATATAACTTTTAACAATAAAATATGAAAGACCATGATAAAAATTTAGCATTTAAAAACCGATCACTAATAACTTTTAAACGATGGAAAAAGAGATGTTATAAAATCCAAAAAAATCTGATTTAAATATATAGTAGCAAAAACGAAAAATCCAGAAATCGGTTTATCCAGTGAAATGATCGTGAAAGAATAACTAACGGTGGTCAAGCATTGCGATCAGATCGTGAAAGATCTGGTATAGGAACGTGAATGAAATGTTATCGAGAAGACACATGCTTCGTCAGTAAATAATTTTATTTAATCAATTATTATGAAAAATATTGGAAAAACAAAACTGTCTGTCAAAATAGTTCAACATTCTGATTAGTATCCGAGAAAAATCAAGACTTAAATATACACCGTTTTACAAAACTACAATGGGCAGATTGCTCTTCGAAATTTCAGGAAAATAAAATGTAAATAAACATGATTTTTTCAAATTTTCAATGCATAAACTTCTTTCTCCTAGAAAAATCGTTCAATATTACTGTTTGAAATAGTTCTTAAAGTTATTTTGATTTAGTTTATTCAGAAACTTTGCAAAACGGTAATATTTGTAAAAATTGATATTACAGATCGTGAAAGATCGGGTACCGCATTTGGATGATAGTGAAAAGGATCGTGAAAGATTTGTTGCCGCTTATACGCTATTGTAAAAAATCCACGAAAACGCTCGAATCTTTCTTTAAACAAGTGATTATTTATGCTTGTAATCGGTATATCAACAGATTGGATTTACATGACTTATTCCGCTTCACTTTTGTTTGTGAATAGGGCTATAATGGTTCAATGCCATTGGATTTGATTTTTGATAATACCACACGACTAATTTCCTTATAACAATATAAGGGTATCTGTCCGTCCTACATAAGTTTTATTGTGTTTGAAAGTTAAGATTGTCTCATCTGATGCCCATTCATTTTTATGCATAGTCATATCTGTAAAACGAAGATCCTTGCTGATTTTTGTACAAATTGGAGAAAAAACATTGTTTAAAACAAAAGAGCAGAAAAACAACTGTCATATTCCTGACTTGGCACAGGCATTTTCCTAAGCAAATGGTGGGTTAAATCTGGTTTTCTTGCTTGCTTATACGCCCACTTGTATGACAGTTGTTTAATGTTCCGTAATATTGCCAAATTAGGAGTCCCTTAAATGTCATGTAAATATAAATATGTTCGTTTGCCGGATATTAAACCTTGCACTCACCAGTTTGAAAGTTCTTGCGCACGACTTCCGAAATTGTGTGCATGACTTTCAAACTGGCGCGCATTACTTTGAAACACGTGTTCACGACCTTTAAGATCTGGTGTGCATGACTTTGAAACTGGAATGCATGACTTTTAAACTGTTGCGCAAGACTATCAAAATTGTGCACACTACTTTCAAAGATGGTGTGCAAGACTTTCAAGAACTGGCGCACGACTTTCAAACTTGTTCGCATGACTTTCAAACTTTCAAACTTTCAAACTGGTTCGCATGACTTTCAAACTGGAGCGCACAACTTTCAAATTGGTGCTCACAACTTTCAAACTCGTGTGCACTAGTTTAAAAGTCGAGCGCACCAGATTTTGAAAGTTATGCGCACCAGTTTTAGATGTCGGGCACGACTTTTCAAACTAGTGCGCACCAGCTTAAATGTCCGGCAAACGAATATTTCTATTTACTTGGCACTAAAGGAACTCCGTAAGGGTCTCCTCTCATAATGACATATACACTAACCCGATAAAATTCATAAAAATTAAAATATAAGTACAAGGGTATACAAAATGAACTACGCTATAAAAATTCTCATGTGTTCTTATCGAATCTCTGGACCAACCAACATAAAGAACGCTAAAAGTCAAAAATCCGAAAGCTGGATATGCACATATACCGAAATACGACAAGAGGCATACGATCAAATGGAACATAATACTAAAGCAGTACAAAAACAAATAAAGATAAAACTGTAAAGTAGATAAAATGCTACACAGAGTCAACACCTTAAACCCTGGTTCATTAATTGTTTGCGCAGGCACTGATAACATTTTACAAACTAGATCTGAGTATCAGCTGCAATCTCTTGAAAATCGTATGAGTTCAGAAATGTATACTTCATAGGCGGATGAAGTTGGTAAATCGCTGCTAAGGTGAGGAAATTTTATAATTTCAAAATTGAAATCATCTCGTTTTTCATAAACTCTGGTATTAAAAGATGACCGTTGTAGTCAAATTCGGGGTATATGTTTAAAAATGATGCAGAGGAAGCTGTATATGTGGTGTCTATAATATCTAGTTCATGACTATAAATGGGACCAAATGAGAAAAGTTCGTATTGTTAATGGAAAGAACATCTTCAATGCACCTGTGTGTAAAATTAGATGATAAAGCTTATTTGATCTAATATCAAATTCAGAAGATGTGGTATGATTTCCAATAAGACAACTCTGCACAAGAGACCAAATGACACAGAATTTAACAACTATAGATCATCGTACGGCCTTCAACAATGAAGCAAGAAATATAACGAATCGATAAAATGAAAAAAAAAAAAGAAATGAAGGACCCCATCTAGACCCTCGTACACAAGCAACACGACAGGTGTCACATGTGGAGCATGACCTTTAAAGAGCACCTGAAATCACCACTGTTTTTGTTGCTCAGCCTGTAGTTTTCTTCTTGTGTTTTGTATGCTGTTGTTTGTCTTATGGTCGTTTTCTTTTTGTCATGGCGTTGTCAGTTTGTTCGACTTATCATTTTGAATTTCCTTTGGTATCTTAAGCGTTTCTTTTCAAACTGTCTATGTCAGGGCCATTTAAAGCGTACTATACGGTATAGGTTAGCTCATTTTGACCTACAGTTGCTTACATATGTGTCAGTTGGACTTATGTATAGTAGATTCTAATATGATACTACATCAACTTATTTTTTTTATAAAACAAGAGATTCATAAACAATATGCCATTTTGATTTTTTTTTTTTTTTTTTTCCCTCTAATGCAATTGATTATTCCGGCTTATTTAATTGTGGATATTGGTATTTTGTAGGTTTTGTAAAGGTGACCATTATTGCCAATAAATGGCTATAAATCGTATAACTAGTGTGACACATAGACCATGTTTAATTACTTGAAGATCTTACTTTGCTGATTGTTTTTTTTTTTTTTTTTTTTTTTTAAAGTTTCTCTCTTAATCCGTTAGTTTTGACAAAATGCAAAAAAAAAAAAAAAATCATCATTTTGGACACGATGATTGATTTGTAGATCTTTTTGCTGAACAGTCGTTTTTTTTTTTTTTTAATTTCTCACCAAATAATTTAGTTTGTTCAGAAACTGCAAACATGGAAAATAATATCTTTCAAGGGCAATAATTTCTAAAAGTTGATAATTTTAACTAGGGAGACATTTTGTAGATCTAACTGTGTGCTCAAAATAATTGCTATTTTCAATTTATCTCTATTTATAATGATTTCTGCAAAGAATGAGAAAAAAATAGATAACAATCATCTTTCAAGGATAATAATTCTTTTAAGGGGCCAATTGACAATTCGTCCATGTTGACTTATTTGATGATATCATTTGCTGAAAACTTTTTGCGTTTCACTATTGCTCTTGATCTATTATAGTTTCTATAAAACCAGTAAAATAAGTCTGTCGTGGGCAATAACTCCTTTACGGGTTCAATTGACAATTCGTCCATTTGACTTATTTGTGGATCTCACTGTTCTGGTCATTCTTACTCTTTAAAATTTCTGTCTATTTATATAGTTTTTAAAATAATAAACAAAACAGCGAAATTTGCAAAAATGACATTTCAGGAACAGTAACTCCAAATTAATTAGTTTGATTTTTCTAAAATTTGCGCGGGAGACATACCTGCAGGTCAATTCTACTTATGTCAGATTTGCTCTTCAGCCTAAAATTTTGAAATGTGAGCCAAAAACTTTAAAATTTACTAAAACATTGACATTTCATTGGCAATAACTCCAAAATCGGCGAGCATTTGTAACTATGTCAGATTTGCTCTAACTGCTTTAGTTTTTGATATATTAGGCAAAACTGCATTTTACTCTTATGTTCTATGTTTAGCAACAGAGGTTATTTCTGTTGATAAATCATATCCTGTGTACATTTCTTAAACTAAATATCATTAGGAACATTAAGGTAAAGTTTAGTAGCATTTGGCTCAGCAGTTTCAATGGAAATGATTTTTTTAAATTTTATATTACGACGACCGACGGACGACAGACGACGGAAGACCATGACAGACGCCAAGTGATGGCAAAAGCTCACATGGCCTTTTATGCCAGATGAGTTTAAAGACACGAGAATAATTTGGTTACTAAAATATAAAGAAGAGAAAATTGTTAAAACATGAAAGAATACAGAAAAACACATATACATACGTTTCTTCCTTTAAAAATATAATACTGTTATAACAGTTTGGACGATCGAAGACTTTAATCAAAAGTTAGTTTCATTTGACCGTAAAGTTAAGAACTAAGATCTCCTTGTGATATTAATTCTCGAGTAAGATCAGCATATTGTTTCCCAAACACGTGCGAGTAGTCACTGTGGTTTTCTGTCGTAAATTAATAAACCAAATTTAAAAGTAGAGACACGGTCCGAGCAATGATATAGACAGTTTGTTTAATTGAAATCAAAGAAGGAAATTCTATATGGTCTTAACAATATAAAAGGGGTTACATTGCACCAACAATAAGTTGTAAATGTAGTCATTTGAAGAAACTTTATCCAAATCTTCAAATAGATTTAGTGTTGTTAGTTTATATTGAGTTCGAAGAAGAAAAAAAAAAGAAAAATTACATTTTGTATTAAAGGGATTAAAACTAAGCCTTCAAAGAGACCGCTCTTTAAAATTGAATAAGTAAATGAAGTGCGTTTGGAATTCGACCACAAAGTACACAGAGGACTATGTGTATATACGCTCTATAGATGACGACCCTGGGAGGTTGTAGGACAAACTAGACACTTATAGAGGATTGGAACGTCTTAGACTTCAACTTTAATCAAATCTTTTTAGCTTTTAAGTATTTTTGAAGATCACGCGAACATCATACATCTTACAATTTATTGTAAACATTCGGATTAGAAACTAAATAATAAATGTTTATAGTATTCAATGAAATACTTTGTCATCATGATGTGACATTATTTGTGCTTTATTATCATAACAAAATCGCTTGCAAATTCCATTATTTGTCTCTCACTATATTCCCGGTCATCATCTTCAGATATATTCCCTTCGTATCATCTCAATGTAGCATACTCCCTTTCATTTGAGCTCTCTGTCATACAACTGTACTCAGCACTCGGAGTATAAAACTTGTGCTGGAAACACCAAATCCATTGTTTGGATTGGTTAATTTCTGAGTATGAGTACTATAATTGTGATCGAAATTTGTATGACCGTAAGGCCTTATCTTGTCCGTGTATAGGATAAATTCCTTCCTTATCTCCCGAAATGTTGTCTTCCTTTCTCCCGATATAATATGTCCCTTTCCTTTTATCTCTCTTTAAGCTTCCTGTTCTAATATATTAATAGATTCCTTCATTATCTCCCGAAATGATGCCTCTCTTTTTCTCTAGAAATAATCCTTTTTCCTTTTTTCCATAATGTCCCCTTGCTTTATCTTTATGTTTCCCGTTCTTAAAAATCTTGATAGAGTCCCTTCATTATCTATCGAAATGTTCCCTTTCTTTTTTTATCATATTAGTAACAGTAGATACAAACGGTGGTAGTACGGAGATACACGGTGGTAGTACGGGGACACTGTCAGTACGGAGATACACGATGATAATACGGGGTCACTGTCAGTATGGAGATATACGATGATAGTACGGTGATACACGATGGTTGTACGGAGATACACGTGTTGTAGTACGGAGATACGCGGTGGTTGTACGGAGAAACATGGTGGTAGTATGGAGATACACGGTGGTTGTACGGAGATACACGATGGTTGTACGATATACACGTGTTGTAGTACGGAGATACGCGGTGGTTGTACGGAGATACACGTGTTGTAGTACGGAGATACACGTGGTAGTACGAGATCACTCTAAGTACGTAAGTACATGGTGGTACTACGGAGATATATACACGTGTTGTATGGAGATAGACGATGGTTGTACGGATATACACTGTGGTTGTACGGATATACACGTGTTGTAGTACGGATATCGAGGTGGTTGTACGGAGATACACGTGTTGTAGTACGGAGATACACGGTGGTAGTGCGAGATCATTCTAAGTATGTAAGTACACGGTGGTATTATGGAGATACACGTGTTGTAGTAAGGAGATACACGGTGGTAGTACGAGATCACTCTAAGTACGTAAGTACACGGTGGTACTACTAAGATACACGAGTTGTAGTATGGAGATACACGGTGGTAGTACAGTTCAAAAGCTTTATTTATAGACGAGAACATTATACAGAAAACATAAGCTCTATTGAGCTTTTATATCGTCTTATTACAAACAAAACATCTAAAACGTGCACGTTTCAACAAAGCAAGCATGCTACACATACAAAAGCTACACAATGCAAATCATTACAATTATATGAAGCATACATATACAGTATACATGACATGAAGAAGTTAAGTATGTAATACCATGCTGATATATTAAAAATACAATAAGCAACTCAATATTAAAAACATATAAAGCACTTTAAAACACATAAGCAATTACAGCACATTAAGAAGAAAAAAAAAAGCACTAAAAATTAAAGCATTAATTATTTGCAGGCATTGTGTTGGCATGAACTACCATTCCAGGTAACAATCAGCTTAGAAAATTGGTTAAAATTGTTTTCATCTCTCAAACTCTGGGGTAGTTCATTCCAAAATTGTGCAGCTGTGTATCTAAAAGAACTGATGCTATAGCTTGTTGTTCTCACCTGGGGCTGTTCAACTGTATTTTTATATCTGAAGGAATATTTATGATTTTTTATATTAATCAAATCATGTAAATAAGATGGACTCTTTTTGTGTATAATTTTAAAAGTTTCTATAGCTATTGCTCGTAATCTTCTGACTTTAAGAGATGGAAGTTTTGACTTGTGTAAAAGATCTTCATAGGAGCTATTATAATCCTCATAAACAAATCTCAAGGCTCTCTCTTGGATTTTTTCCATCTTAACTGTGTTTTTTTCACTACAAAAATGCCAGGTGACTGGGCAATAATTAAGATTAGACAAAATAAAAGAATAATAAATTGTTAAACAACCAAGTCTATTCAGATATCTACCAATACATTTAAGAACATTAAGTTGACGAGAGGCCTTCTTACAAATCTCAGATATATGTTTATCAAAATTTAATCTGTAGTCTAATGTGACTCCCAGTAGCTTTACATTATTTTCACATTCTATTCTATTTCCTTTAAGATTAAAAACAATATCGTGATTAAAAGTTTTTTGCCAATTGCCAGAGCTTGAAATTTATCTGGATTAGCTTTCATTAAATTGTAATCGAACCAGTCCAACATTTTAGACTATCACTTTCTAAATTTTAATGACATTCTGTATATCAAAATCAGCATAGGATAAGGTGTTGTCATCCGCATAATTATATATAGTACTATTGTCAACTACACCAAAATGTCATTTATGAATAAATTAAAAGGCATAGGTCCAAGTATGGAACCTTGCGGAACACCTTTAAACATAATTTCAAAATGACTACAAATATTATTAATCTTTATACATTATTTTCTGTTTTGTAAGTAGCTCTGTAATAAATCTATAAAACTATTTGATAAACCATAAGTTTTCATTTTAATAATAATAATTCATGCGGCAAACAGTCGAATGCCTTTGATAAGTCCATCAATATTGCTGCGACAAATTTGTTATCGTCCAGTGCCTTCTTCCAATCCTCAATAACTTTAAGGAGGGCAGTTTGACACCCATATCCTGATCTAAATGCAGATAACAGGGGATTAAAGTGTTTTTCAAAAAACTCAGCTAGTTGATCAAAAATAGCACGTTCGTAAAATTTGGATATACTTGGCAACACACTAACTGGGCGATAATTTCCTTTGTCCAGCATATTGTTTTTCTTAAATAGTGGTCTAACCTGGGCCACCTTTAGCTTATCTGGAAAAACTGAAGTTTTAAAACTTTTATTGATTAGTGTTTTAATAGGACTAATAATTATAGGTTTTGCCAGTTTTAGCATTTTAGCCGAAATACCATCATACCCTGTAGCCTTTTTAGCATTAAGCTTATCTATTTGCTTTCTGACAAAGTCGTCTGTCACAGGCTGGAGGGTAAGTTCTTCGCCCTCATGTTTACAGCGTTTAATGAACTTAATACTAGGATGATTTAATGAAGAAGTTGTTAAATACCTCAGATATTTTATGTGAATCATTTATGATTTCATCATTTTCGCAGATTGTAATGCAGTTTACGGATCGAGATCTCTTATTAGACAAAAATAGCTTGATAGTAGGCCAGAAACCGCTTGATTTTGGTCCGCCAATACATCGTTCAAAAACATAATTTTGCACCGATTTATTTTTAATTTTGTTACCAAGTTTCTTTGCTGTCTATAATTCTCCCAATTTTACTCGATATATGTTTTAAAATTTATTATGCAACATTTCTTTTGTAAATTGCTTGTCGTACGGTTTTGTTCATAAAGGGGCAGGATTTGGTATAAATGTTCTTGTCTTTAAGGGGACATGCTTATTGACCACTTTTAAAAAAGATTTTTCAAAATTTTCATATGATGTATCAGTGTCATCATGTTCAATTATAATTTCTAAATGTTCTGATTTCAGATCCTCCAAAAATTTGTCATGATCAAAATTTCTAAAACTTCTATATTTAACAGGTTCACTTTTTTATCTTGGGGACTTGTCCTTTTATCTGTACTGATATTAAGTTGTGCACATCACTCAAGCCACAGTTAAAATTTGTTACATTTTGGCAATTTTCAGGCTTGTTTGTAAGGATTACATCATTTAATGTTGGCAATGCGTCTTTAGTAAAGCTGGTGGCATTCTTTACTAAGTTTGAAAAATCAAAATGTCACACACATTAATCAGTGGTGTACTTTTATCAGCATTTAACATGTTGTAATTAAGATCACCGATTATAAGAATGTTATCATATTTTACTTGGTCATATGTTTTTGTGAAATTTTTACTGAATTGTTCATCATTCATAGAAGGTGGTCTGTACATACCACATATCAACCATTTCTTATTTTCGATGCTGATTTCAGTGAATATTGATTCTATGTTCTCACATTCTAGTTTATTTTTACGGTCACAAGCCAAGTCAGATCTAATATAGACAAGTAACCCACCTCCATTTGAAGTTCTGTCGGCCCTCCAAAGATGAAAATTGTCGACCTCAAATTGGGCATTTGTAAAATTGACATCCAATTTTGTTTCAGAAATAATGAGCATGTCACATGCATTTGTTGTCAATAGTTCTTTGATGGAAGATAACTTGTTCCTGAAACTGTTTATGTTAAGGTGTGAACACATAAATTTATAAGGATGCCGCTTTCTTACGTCTTTCAGTAGTAACTTCAGAAAAAAAAAACAATTTTACTTAAACTTAACTTCCACTACGAAATAGCCACCTGAGGTCCTTCACTTCAAATGCTAGAATAGTGCTTTTTGATTGGAGAGTATTTTAAGCCATATATTAAAAGTTTGAAATATAGCAACAAAAGGCATTTCCCAAAAAATAACTTATCAAAGAGAGGTAACTCTTGTTTATTTTCATCACTTTCTGGCAATCATTGAATCAAAGTCAACTATAGTCTGTTTCTGAAATTGATATCTGAAACTAAAAATAAAAAGTTTTAACTTCATATTAACAGAAAAGTATTAACAAATGACCAAAAAATCAAAAATATAGAAATTATTTTATCTGTCATTAACTTTTTTAAGTATGATTTAAGAAGTTGTACATGTGCTTACAAGGAATATTGACAGACAGATAGTATTTGACAAAGACGGACAGAGTGATTCCTAT
>JAASAO010003561.1:0-10099 GCA_017311375.1 Mytilus coruscus
TACACATATCGATGCTTTCAAGTTACCGTGTTCTTAAAGCAACACACACCGTCAAACATGTCCCATAATTCGATTTTACACATGTTTATAGAATATGAAATCACAAATCAGAATCTTTAGGGTAGTTTTCTTTATGAAAGTCTGACAAATTTGGCAATACAAAAAACATCAACCAAAGCAACAAATGGAACAAATGTATAATATCTGTCAAAATTCTGGTCCTGAATATGCATGAAGTATTTGCTAACATTCAATTTGTTATATTTCTGACAATATTAACGGTATCGTTTTAAAATTGAAGGGAAAATCATACTCATTGAGCACCGATGATATCTTATATATACATTATTTCCCAAAGATATGTTTACTTTTTTTCAAATAACTACAACGGATTCATTTTTCTAGTAAAACTGATAAAAGGGACGTTCATCATGTTTATAACTAGGAAACGTAAGCTTTATTACTTTTCTCTTCAAACATACCGTACGAGTAAACAGTTGTTCTTGTCCTCTGCTTCTGATATGTAAATTGGTCCTCACACTTTGCTTCCTAAATATACTAGTCCATGTTCCATGTTTTGCAAGAAATATCTTAACAAAAGTTCTCAGAAAATCAATGCAAGACATATTTTACTAACTGCATACTCCAATTATATTTATGTGGACAACTGACCGCTGATTTATTTCGAAATTCTGTCTCTGAGACAACAAAGAATTATATATATACATGACTTTATTGTCATTCTATCTCACTTGTCATCTGTAACTTTCCTAGTTATTATAATCTAAAGTAAGTAACAGTATTCCATAATTATCTGGACTTTTCGTTCAGTAAAATACTTGGTATCTATAAAGTTCGAGTACATATCTTTTCACTAATATATAAAAACCACACACGTTTCATCATATATATGATGCCTTATGTATCCGTTTTTAGTCTATTGCGCAGGTGTTTTCGACTGTGTGTGTGTGTGTGTGTGTGTGTGTGTGTGTGTAGGTTTCAGAATCAAAAAGATGAATGGTCGATGCGTAGTCCTAAAGTTAGTATTATTATGTAGTAGTTTCAGTGTTTAGGTGCCTATTTTTTTAATGTAGGATCGTCAATATGTACTATCAATTGACGTATATATCAATTATACTCAATCAGAAACAAGTTGTGCTACTTAATAAATGGCTACGCTGATCCACGCTGGGCAATGCATTTTGGAAATATTGGTTTTTTTATATTTCCGATTGTACTGCCAGTTCATCAGTCAGATGAAATTGTAGAATTACGGTTTTTTCGACATTTGTTCATGTATATTATCATTATAAAATGACCAGTAAATTTTATGTTTTTTGTACACAAAATTTTGCAACTAAAATGCTGAAAACCGTTTTCCGGCGGGGGGCTTTGCCCCCTGAACGCCCTACATGTACCAGGGCAGAGAGCCCTGGACGTGCTGGGGGCCTTAAGCGGCCCCAGATCCCCTGTCGCAATTTGTGCCTACAGTTTATTGGATACATAGCTACGCCCCTGGTGACTAACTCGCAGTAAGTCGAATAATGTGGTAAGATTGAGTATGTAAATATGTATGTTAAGCAATACTGATTCAACCAAAATGGTTAAATGAAGTTGAATTCCCTCAAATTTGAAGTCAGATTTTTTATTTTGCTTTTCGGCTTCTTACTATCTGCATCCATATCGCCTGATAGAATCATTGAACGTATATTTTGAACGATCACTTTTAGTGTTTTAACGATTTTATGACGATTATATATAGCCTTTTATTATTGATTTCAAGTCCAAGTATTGGTACGGTAGCTGAAATACCGAATCAGTGGTGTCGCAATGAACGTAGCCTCAGATGTCGGGAGGTTGTGGATTGGATTTGTTTTTATATAAGTATCTGCTTTACACTGCTTATCCGCTATACATGCTGTCTTTAGGATTTAGACCAATTATTAGAAGCTTGGAGTCAGAATATTGCTAAGAGGTAGACCATTTAAATCAAACTCAGCGTGATAGTCCTCTGAAAATTAAATAAATTCATACCACATAAACATATCACATAAACATTTTAGTCTGAATATCCATGTAATAGTTGCCGCTGTACATAAAGCGACACTCTATCCATATGAGCTGTGGGCATTTTGATGAATGCGTGTCCTTAGTTTTAATTACATGAGCAACACTATGCAATGTTAATGATAATGAAATATTTGTTTGTGTTGTCATAAGTTTGTGTATGTGATATTTTCTCTCTCTTGGAGAGACTTGTGGATACACAGCCTGTTGCCCAGTCCAATTTAATATATTTAAAAAAAGAAAAAACACATTGTTCAACAAAACTGCAATTTAAATGATATTATGTTTTATAAGTTCATATCACCGATACACATTTTAGAAAGTTGAAGTGACCAATTTTAATGGTAAATTATTTTGGTTGATTTTTGTCATATATACTTTTCCTTTGTTGATTTAGCATAATTTTGATCGTTGGTAGTCTTATTTTATTATGTCATGTAAAACTATAGGTAAAGTGACCGGCTGAGATATTGTATTTTCGAGTGATGTTAAATGCAATCAGATCGAATAACTGCTATTTCGCAAGTATAATTATGATTTATTCCTGACTGTTCATCTTATTTTGAATGCTATAAATATTTAAGGCAAAAACTATTTCCTTGAATTTAACTTAAAATTTAGCGTTTTGCATTGCCCTGGTTTTTCGAGAGCAAAATTTAAAACGTTCTAGTTTTTAACAAATTGCCCGTTTTTTTTTCAAAGAAAAAATGTGAATACGAAAGAAGGCATTCTTTGCATTAAAAACTTTTTTTGCTAGATTTCAACTGTTATCTATAGTGAAGAACTATACTATATATATTTCCATGAAGTCACTAAATATATTTCAATATTGATCAAATTAAACCTTTTTCGATTTAATATTAATTTTCTGTACTGAAAATTTTTTACAATAACTTGCAGTATTACGATATATAAGAAATCTCTGGGTGCTTTTTAAAACGGCTTTTAGCACCGAGTACAGGGGATTCATAGTCTTTTCAATTCAATCCTATGCTAACTTTGTATTTACAGTCAGTAATAAAATGATTGATACATATTACAGAGGCGAACTCATGAGTTTTAAAAATAGGGATAAGAAAATTTAGGAATAGTAGTGAAAAATCAGAAAAAAATAATATAAAAACAAATTTTCTACTAAAAGAGAACTCCGCGCAATAAATTAGATTACAGTAACAAAAACCTTAATCCGCCCATGTACTATTTCCCGTTGACAAAAAACATCTGAAGTGAATGGAATATCCAATAAAAATTTAACCAACACTTGACTGCATACGTCCGAAGCGCTTTTCTGTATCTACCTACATCCGGAACGCTCAAAGCAGAATATTTGGAAGCCAAGTAAATATAAGAACCGAAACAACTGAAGAGGTGTATGGCCAAAAGGGACATTAAAATAGCAAAATTCATGTAAGGGAAACTTTGCCCGATGGAGTTGAAACCTGAGTTTTTTTTATAATTTATATATATAAACGGCCTATTTTAAATGATTGATTGTTGGTTGCCATTGGCAAATATTTCATGTATGTTCAGGACAATAACAAACTAACAATTAATACAATAGGTAGGTCCTGTAATAGAGTCCGTTCAGGATGAAGGTTAACCAATTTAGATTGCCACTGGAAAATAAGTGTATATTGGATATGGACTGAAACTTTGCAATCAACGAACCACTCAAAGAGTTGTTTTACGGTTCGTAACGTGCAGAGAGCGTGGCACTCTCTCTACACACTCCATTCTGACTGGATGTGGCTGCGTACTTGTATTTTGCTCAAAGTTGATTGTCGCACGATAACTTACAAAAGTGCAAATAACAAACACGGAACTATCCCTTATTTCAAAAATCGAATATCCTGTTTCCTTTTATTCGCTGTCTAAAAAATAGCAGTAATCACAAAGTCGACAAGTAATTTCTGCATATTGTTCATTTAGTTAGAGAATCAAAGTGTGTCAAAATCAGGTCTTACTAATTATTTTTTAGACTTAAAGAAACCTATTTCTCTTTTTCACCCTGTAGATCAAACAAAAAAGGGACAAAAGATAACAGAGGGACATTCAAACTAATATGTGGAAAATAAACAGACAACGCCATGGCTAAAAAAGACCAATAGACCAACAATAGTACACAAAAAAACAACACAGAAAACTAAAGACTGAGCAACACGAACCCCACCAAAAACTGGGGGTGATCTCAGGTGCTCCGGAAGGGTAAGCAGATCTTGCTCCACATGTGGCATCCGTCGTGTTGCTCATGTTATTACAAACCAGGTAATAAGTAATTCGGTAGGTCACAAGTTAGCCTCTTGTTTTATAATTTTTATTATATTTAGTTTTTTCAGAAATTATTGTTTTCGTTTTGATTTGTTTTGGTAAATTTCAATTCGTTTCCTTCCATTCTTATTCCGTTTCGCACTTGTAACAGGTATCCACATTTTAGTCCTTTCCCCCTTTCCTATATTTTAATCAAAAATCAAAAAATTCAAACTTTCAAAAAGCGAAATGATCAAAACTGTACGTTCAGTTAAGTATTTTTAAAGTTTCCTTAAATATCTAAACTATTAAATTTTAAAACGAAGTTTATAATTTAAAAATTTTAATTATTTGGTGAAATTTTCAAAATTAAAAAAAAAAAAATTTTAAATTGGAATTTTGATATTTTAAAACTTTGATTAAAAAATCCAAAAAATTAAATTTTGAAATTTTTAAAAAAATTTGAATTGATAAGTGTTACACGGACCGTATCCCACTCTGAATTGTAACACATGCATACATGCTAATATAGGTTTGAGCCAAGGCTCTGTGTTGAATGCCGTACTTTGACCTATAATTGTTTACTTTTTACACATTGTGACTTGGATGGGTAGTTGTTTCATTGGCACTCATACCAAATTTTATCTATATAAATAATGACAAAAACCTAGCTACATTACGTGCTTAAATGAAAATGTCTTATTGATATGAGGAACAATGCTGTATCTTTAGTATGTGCTTTGTCGTATTGAGATGAGGAACACTGTTGTATCTTTAGTATGTGCTTTGTCTTATTGAGATGAGGAACGCTGCTGTATCTTTAGTATGTGCTTTGTCTTATTGAGATGAGGAACACTGCTGTATCTTTAGTCTGTGCTTTGTCGTATTGAGATGAGTCACACTGTTGTTGTATCTTTAGTATGTGCTTTGTCTTATTGCGATGAGGAACACTGCTGTATCTTTAGTATGAGCTTTGTCTTATTGAGATGAGGAACACTGTAGTATCTTTAGTATGTGCTTTGTCTTATTGGGATGAGGAACACTGCTATATCTTTAGTCTTTGTTTTGTCTTATTGAGATGAGGAACACTGTAGAACCTTTAGTATGTGCTTTGTCTTATTGAGATGAAGAACACGGTTGTATCTTTAGTCTGTGTTTTGTCTTATTGAGATGAGGAACACTGCTGTATATTTAGTCTGTGTTTTGTCGTATTGAGATGAAGAACACGGTTGTATCTTTAGTCTGTGTTTTGTCTTATTGAGATGAGGAACACTGCTGTATCTTTAGTCTGTGCTTTGTCTTATTGAGATTAGGAACACTGTTGCATCTGTAGTATATGCTTTGTCTTATTGAGATGAGGAACACTGTTGTATCTTTAGTATGTGCTTTGTCATATTGAGATAAGGAACACAGTTGTATCTTTAGTATGTGCTTTGTCGTATTGAGATGAGGAACACTGTTGTATCTTTAGTATGTGATTTGTCTTATTGAGGTGAGGAACACTGCTGTACCTTTAGTCTGTGCTTTGTCTTATTGAGATGAGGAACACGACTGTATCTTTAGTCTGTGCTTTGTCTTATTGAGATGATGAACACTGTTGTATCTTTAGTCTGTGCTTTGTCTTATTGAGATGATGAACACTGTTGTATCTTTAGTCTGTGCTTTGTCTTATTGACAGGGGTTCAAATCAACATTTGGTACTGGAAGGTCCAGGACCTTTGACACTCCAAACTGAAAGGTCCACAACCTAAATCCTAGGTCCTACTTTTACATGAAATATTTTATAACTCAGTAACTAAGATACAAAATTAATGTGCTTTTGGTGTTAGGTTATACTGATCTTGTTTCATCATATTTAAAGAACTGCATGTAATGTTTTGTTAAGTTTACAAATATATTGCCAGGCAACCATATACATAAAGCACTACACTGTCAGTGTCACTGTGGTATAGCATGTCCATGATAATAAATGTATTTGTCTGGTATATTATGAATTCCAATGATCTTTTTTTTTTTTTTTGTATTGGGGAGTGTGTCACTGTGGGTGGTTTTGTTGTCTCAATCATTCACAATTATACCATAATCTCAGGGCTCACAATCTTCAGAATCATAGTGAAGTAACTTCTCTTTTGAAACTGATAGGGAGAAGTGGTGAGATTTGAAAGAGGACGAAAGATACCAGAGGGACAGTCAAACTCATAGATCGAAAACAAACTGACAACGCCATGGCCAAAAATAAAAAAGACAAACAGACAAATAATAGTACAGATGACACAACATAGAAAACTAAAGACTTAGCAACACGAACCCCACCAAAAACTGGGGGTGATCTCAAGTGCTCCGGATGGGTAAGCAGATCCTGCTCCACATGTGGCACCCGTCGTGTTGCTTATGTTATTACAAATCTGGTAAATAGTCTAATTCGGTAGGTCACATTCGTGAAAAGGGGATGGTACTGTAGTTACGACATAAGGAACATATCCGATATCATCTGTGAAACGGTTATTCCATAACGGTCAACCAACTCGTGATGCCGTCCGTAAAATTTACGAAGGGATGATTTCAACTTCACCATTTGGAACTCTTGGTTTAATAGCTTTTTTGTTAGCAGCAATCCTCTATCAAGGAAATCATGATAGGAAATACAAGCCCGGAATATCGTATCAATTGGGATATATACTCCGTATGCAGGCGCTGCTGGAATGTTGCTACATAGAAGAGGAGTGTTCAAAGTTGCTCGCGGCGCTACAATTTTGGTTTAAACTATAACATAAAGGGCTATATATGTATCTTTCTTTATATTGTTGTTAAATTTATACCGTAACCCGGTATACAATTAAAGTAACAATTCAATTCAAAGCTGTTTAAGTTTATCATATCTAGTTGCACAATGATTTTATTAGTTGTCTTGTTAGAAACTATCAACTAAATATCTAGCACTGATAAAAAGAACTTTTTATACCAAAAGGAAAAAAGTTGTTATATCAATTAAAATTCAATTGAAAACTACTCTGTTACCTTGTTTATGAAATTTAGTGTTTCTAATTAAAAATATATATAAATTTAACAAAATTAAGCTAGGACATAATATAATGATATTAGTATAATAATATATACATTATTCAAGTAGATCAAGTATTAAATGCGCGTGGAAAGCGTAATTTTTGCTTTTGGGATCAATATTCTTCTGAATGGGTGGACAGGGGGTACCCTTCTCCCACTTTCCTTTTGGTTACTAGCTACTCCCGACAGACATTCAATTTGAAAGAAAATAAAAATTAACTTTGCTGACCTTTTTACTATCAGTATCGTCATTTCAAAGCCATATTATAATTGTATATCCCTCGAGAGCTTACTTCAAATCATTTCAACTGTCGGCAAATTAAGTTTGTTAATTTATTAGAACGTAATGAAAGATGCCTTAAGTAAATTTGTAATCCATGTATTGCATTAAAAACGTCATATTCCTTTCCAAATAGCGTCTCTCTCAAACATCGTTTATTTTTGTAATTTTCTCGTCGGCCATTGAAATATTTGTGCAGGATTCATCGGAAACGGGTCAGATATGAACGAAATCCTGATTCTTACTACAATAACTACGGACGCATGAATGGCACAGCTGGCAGAAGAGAAGGGTGGACAACTTTTTAGGGAGGTAGGAGACAAGAAATAGGTGGGGGAGAAAAAAAGATTCTAAAAGTGGGAGGTGGCAGATAGGGGCGGGAAGTGGGAGAAGGGTACCCCCTGTCCACCCATTCAGAAGAATATTGATCCCAAAAGCAAAAATTACGCTTTCCACGCGCATTTAATATTTGATCTACTTGAATAATGTATATATTTTCATGTATATGCATTGTTTCAATTTATTAATTAAAGTTGCTCAACTCTGGGACTATTATTATACTAATATCATTATATTATGTCCTAGCTTAATTTTGTTAAATTTATATATATTTTTTAATGAGAAACACTGAATTTCATAAACAAGATAACAGAGTAGTTTTTCAATTGCATTTTAATTGATATAACAACTTTTTTTCCTTTTTGGTATAAAAAAAGTTCTTTTTTTATCAGTGCTAGATATTTAGTTGATAGTTTCTAACA
Organism: Mytilus coruscus; assembly: GCA_017311375.1. Taxonomy (NCBI): domain Eukaryota; kingdom Metazoa; phylum Mollusca; class Bivalvia; order Mytilida; family Mytilidae; genus Mytilus; species Mytilus coruscus. Next base: position 8,419 of record JAASAO010003561.1, read on the forward strand.
AGACAACTAATAAAATCATTGTGCAACTAGATATGATAAACTTAAACAGCTTTGAATTGGAATTGTTACTTTAATTGTATACCCGGGTTACGGTATAAATTTAACAACAATATAAAGAAAGATACATATATAGCCCTTTATGTTATAGTTTAAACCAAACATTGTAGCGCCGCGAGCAACTTTGAACACTCCTCTTTCTATGTAGCAACATTCCAGCAGCGCCTGCATACGGAGTATATATCTCCCAATTGATACGATATTCCCGGGCTTGTATTTCCTATCATGATTTCCTTGATAGAGGATTGCTGCTAACAAAAAAGCTATTAAACCAAGAGTTCCAAATGGTGAAGTTGAAATCATCCCTTCGTAAATTTTACGGACGGCATCACGAGTTGGTTGACCGTTATGGAATAACCGTTTCACAGATGATATCGGATATGTTCCTTATGTCGTAACTACAGTACCATCCCCTTTTCACGAATGTGACCTACCGAATTAGACTATTTACCAGATTTGTAATAACATAAGCAACACGACGGGTGCCACATGTGGAGCAGGATCTGCTTACCCTTCCGGAGCATTTGAGATCACCCCCAGTTTTTGGTGGGGTTCGTGTTGCTAAGTCTTTAGTTTTCTATGTTGTGTCATCTGTACTATTATTTGTCTGTTTGTCTTTTTTATTTTTGGCCATGGCGTTGTCAGTTTGTTTTCGATCTATGAGTTTGACTGTCCCTCTGGTATCTTTCGTCCCTCTTTTCAAATCTCACCACTTCTCCCTATCAGTTTCAAAAAGAGAAGTTACTTCTCACTATGATTCTGAAGAGTGTGAGCCCTGAGATTATGGTATAATTGTGAATGATTGAGACAACAAAACCACCCACAGTGACACACTCCCCAATACAAAAAAAAAAAGATTATTGGAATTCATAATATACAAGACAAATACATTTATTATCATGGACATGCTATACCACAGTGACACTGACAGTGTAGTGCTTTATGTATATGGTTGCCTGGCAATATATTTGTAAACTTAACAAAACATTACATGCAGTTCTTTAAATATGATGAAACAAGATCAGTATAACCTAACACCAAAAGCACATTAATTTTGTATCTTAGTTACTGAGTTATAAAATATTTCATGTAAAAGTGGGACCTAGGATTTAGGTTGTGGACCTTTCAGTTTGGAGTGTCAAAGGTCCTGGACCTTCCAGTACCAAATGTTGATTTGAACCCCTGCACGTTTATTATAAATAATCATTTCTAATATGTTATGTTCATGTTAAAACTTTTTAAGACAAACAAATCGACAATTATTTCCAAATTGATGTCATCACGAATTATCAGGTCAGTTAGTCTTGTAATAGATTATGAATATTTTATAGAAAAAGAAGAAAATACAAAACGGAATGGAAAATAATTATTTCAATTTTATTTTTGTACAAGCTGAACTGTCATGGCCCACGATTAAAGTTTTTGAATAACAAAGTATTAGTTTTCTTTAACATTTGACGAGGAACTTTATATATATATATATATATAGGAGAATACCGGAACTGCATCTGATATTCTATCACGTATAAAATAACAAAACAGAGATCTCCAAAGAATATTCAAAACGGAAAGTCCTTTATTAATGGCAAAATCAAAAGCTCAAACACATCAAACGAATGGAAAA